>JAULBM010056861.1:0-10394 GCA_032357055.1 Geukensia granosissima
TAAAACCAAATATTTATATCTTGGATTTCCATTTTGTTTAACAAAACACTGATGTATCAATTTCTTAAGACGGTCTTAAAGTTGTGAATGTGGAGTCTTGGTATAAATGGTAGAAAAGTTAAACGCGTTTGAATAATAGTACAAAATTTTAAAAATCGGATTCGAAGTAATGAGGGAGATCTTTCTTTTTTTTTAAATATCTCCATTTAATTAACACCAAAGATTGTCTCCATACACAACCTTGCCAAATTTTATTTTTCTGAAAAAAAGTTTTTCAATCTTTTAAATTTTTCAAATAATAGAAAAAACCCCAAAAATTATTTCGGTTAATGCAGACAATCTGGAACGTCTTATCTGAAAAGGATTCATAAGTTTGGTAGAGAACCACCTCATGATCATAAACTGCAATAAAACAATTCAGTTGGCTCATTGGTTTCTTCAAAGATTTTAACATTTTAGCCAATGAGAACACAATAACAAGGGCTACAAAAGGAAGTCATAAGATAAACTATAGAGACCTTTGTGTCCAGAGACAGAAGGCGCCAACGACGCCAAGGAAAAACAGCAACATCATCACAACATTATAAATAATATTTTTTGTATTATAACTTTGCAAAAAGGTTTTTTGTGGTAGTAAATGATTCAGCTGTCAGCCCTAAACAATCTTAAACCCACCCTAGACCTTGCATTTCTTAATGTATGAACACTAATCTTGGTTGTTTTGTACATAGTAACAGGTGCAAAAATGCTAATGATTTTCAAGATCTAAAGTGATAGGTCAAGGTAACTGCAGAATTCAGACCAAAACTTTGTAAAATCTTAACATTGCTTTTCTTTATACCAAACTTAGTATGTGGTCAGACCAATGCAAAAGCAGCAAGGCTATTGATTTCTAGGGTCAAAAGTCAAATGTCAAGTCAGAGCAGTACATAAGTAAACCACATAGCTATTCTTGACCTATACTTTCTCGATAGATGTCCACTGGACTTGTTGTTTGGATAGAAAATGGCCAGAGCATAATGCCTTTCATTATTTAGGACCAAGGTCAAACATCAAGTTCGAAGCAGCACTTTTACAATAAAAACACTTTTTTTATTGATTTTAATGTTTGAGATTAATATTATGAATCTCAAGGTCACAGGTAAAAAAAATCAAGGTTTTGGCAGCATTAAGAAATTTTTGTTTCCAATTTGTGGAGAGCCTTGGGAAATGCTCTGCTGTGCAGTTATCTTGATAAATTCCAACTGAACAGTGAAAAAATAAATGTGAAAAAGTCTGCTCAATATATATAGTTTTAATTTAAATTCAATAAAAATCAATATACTCTTAACAACACTGTAACAACCATTTGTATCATTGTGATAATAAAACATATAATTTTAAGTGGATACAACATTCCTTGAAACTATGCAGGAAAGATAAAAATTTCCAGGACTGTTGTATTTGTTCACATTTTTTATATCTTGCTCTATTCTAAGCGAGCCCAGTTGGGTTTAACAAAATTTGAAGTAAAAACATTCTATTACAGAACATACAGTATCTTCAGTAACATTCAAAATACATTTATTTGTTGTGAAAGCTACACATATAAAAAAGGGAAAATGCCACATGTGATCATATGGTTTTGATTGTCTCTATTTGCAATGACGTGTACACTTTAGTAACAAAAATATACTTTAATAAGCCAGGTACAAAATCAATATGACTTCAAAGCATATCACAAAGATAGACTAGAGGCCTAGAAGGCTGAGTCAGTATCACTCACCTGACATTGGGCCAATTGAAAAACAAAAAATTAAATTACCAATAGCAGCCATGAATGTTGTTTCACTTATGGATCCTGCATAGATGATTCCTGTCAAATATTGTTCCATTTGGCCAAGTAGTTGCAGAGGAGCAAATTTTTTATGTTTCGGCCAATAAGAAACAACAATTGTCCATGATGAGAACATTTTTTTTCTGAAGGAGACAAAAGGAGGATACTTTAGAAAGGACTTTTCAAGGATGCCACACATCAAATTCATTTTGCCATGCGGTTTCAGAAGAGAAGTTTTTTCAATGAATATTAAAATCAGAAACAAGAATCGTCCATGTTTTTTGTACGACCTGGACAATATGAGGACACTTTGTAAAGTCCTATCATAGATACTTTATATCAAATATTTATCCAATTGGCCAAGTGGTTTCAGAGGACAAGATTTTTTAATGTATCAGCCAATTAGAACCTAAAAAATTATCATTGGTGGTCATGTTTTTTGTTCAATTAGGGTGCAATAAGGAACTTTCATAAAGGACCTTCCACAAAGACCCCACATTAAATGTAAATCCATAAGGCCAAGCGGATTCAGATAAATGAATTTTTAATTGTATCAGATAATCCGAAACCCAAATTTGATCTGGACAAAATTTGGAAACTTTAAATAAAACCTTACCTAGATGCTCTAATGTATTAGCCAATCAGAAACAAGAAAAGTCCAATGGTTCCATTTGGCTTAGCAGTTTTAAAGCAGAAGATGAAAATGTAAAATTTTACAGGAGACAGATGCCAAGTGATAACAAAAGCTCTACGGCCTTTAACCAGGTAAGCCAAAATATAAAAACCTTTTAAATATTTTATATTATATATAGGTTTAAATAAAAGCATAAAATAGGAGGACTTATAATAGCTTAAACTCACATAAGCTCTGTTAGGGAACAAACAATAACATTTGGCAATACTTGGCATTTACTTTGTTTGGTTTGATGAATGAAAGTTTCAAATGTTCATTGACACAACCCAATTAAAAATGTTACAAATGAATTTCAAGGCAAAAATTTCAGCACAATGTTCGATATTTTCTTTTATTTTATTTCTCTATAGTACCTGTCATTGTGTGGAATCTAAATCTAAATCTGATTAATTGATTAATACAAAACTAGAGTTCATATCTTTGTTTACATCAGTCATGTGTCAGTAGTTCTTCATGCTGTTTTCAAACAGCATAGCGAAGTCCTCCTCCGTCTGTGGTCTGGGTGCCAGCTTATTTACCCTGTGCTGTAAAAAAAGAAAACCTAATGAAACACAAAGTAGTGACTTTTGTGAAACAGTAGAGGATGATTTGTCTCCTATAGCCATATGTGTCAACCTGTCAAACTGACAATGGGGGGATCCCCCTCATTGAAACAAAATTATGGAGGAGGTTTCTGTTACAGCTTAATACACACTGTTTTTCTGTGACAGATAAGAAAGAATAACTGTCAAAATTCAGGATAACATTTCAAAATCAATAAATCACGAATGAATTAATTAGCTAAAAACAACATGTCAGAATAGATGTTGTGACAATAGACAATGTTTGGACAACTATTTGTATTTTTTTTCCAAAATAAATTAAAAAATGGTAAAAGAGGGAGTAATTAGTACATTATACCTTGAAAGGGGAAACATTGAGAGACATTGAGAGATTATTTCTCACATGAGGGGCTTCCTTTGTTTACATTTAAAGCACTATTCATCATAAAATCAACTTTCCCAAAGTCAATGACTGCTTTCCTAACTAAAATATTACTACAGCATATGAAATTTTCCATAAAAATGTGTTACTTAATAACTAACTTTCCCTGGCCCAAAGTTCAATAGCTTCGCGTAACAAGAAATAAGAATCTTTGAACACTGTTTCTGCTAGTTACCTGAGGTAAAGTTCCTTTGACTAGAGCAGGAATATCTGCTGAGGTATACCCCAGGGAAGCCAGACCGTCAGGCATTTTTAAGTCCTGCATAATCTGCCTCAGTCTGTCAGCCAGAATAGGTCCAGCATCCTCCTTCTTCTTATTTGTAATGTCAACACCTGAAAACAGTGTAATATAAAAAAATATGTAGGTGAAACTGAAGTATGTGTGACATGAGACAGATTTCTCTTTATTTATTTTAATTCTATTAAAACACACTATTCCTGAAAATGTCAATAGGATTTTTTCCCATAGTTAAATCTCCTTATTTTATGAATAACAGGCACTATGACTACACAATGTATTAAGCACAAAAATGTTGTTTACAGAAATTATATTCCATGCTTTCGCTTAGAATATAATTGATGTGTAAACAGCCTCAGCCCATGGTAAAATCAGAAAAAATTATGGCTGCTGGGAATCATTTCTTCATCTTGAAGGGACAGAACTGAGTCTGATATTGTGGTCTTAGCTTTTTAACATACAGACTAAATTGACAAAGATTTTTGATTTTTTGTTTGGATCTTTGCAACAATTCAGTAATATTGAAGTCATATTGTAGGGACAGTTATGTTGGTGGATGGAACCCAAGTAATCATTGGAAAGCACAACCCTTGAGCTGGTAAATGACAATCCTTACCATTTCCACAGAGTCAAATGCATCCATTTTGTTTCGCAAATATTAAGGATTTGGATGTGATTAATTTGTGTACTAGGTTATGTAATTAATTTGTACAGGTTATGTTTGAAACAACTGTTTAAGCCAGTAGGCCATAGAGGTCAAATGATGATATTTAGATTGGTCAGTATTTAACTTTACTTACAAACATAAGTGACTGTCCCAAGCAGGGAACCTGTTATCCAGTGGATGTTGTCGTTTATATGTTAACTTGTTTTACATTGTTTACTTTTTTGGCCAATAGTTGACACATTTAAATGTTATCACATTTTATTTTTGCAACTGATATACACAGACATAATTAGAGCATTAGAACATAGGTTTTGTGATATTGAGTAAATATTGCTGTGAACCTGCATATGATAACTCTATAAAAACATATAGTAAATGTGATGGACAAAGATGCCCCTGCACTGGCAAACAGGAAGTAAACATAATATGATGGACCTGAAAAGGGGAGAAATGGTAAAACTCACCATGATACTGCTTCATTCAAAGTAAAAAATCAATCCAACATGTTCAAGCTAAGGCGGAAATTGACGGGCATACTGATACACATACATAAGGACAAGGGTTGAACTTATTGCCTCTTTCGCCTTAAGGTGGGGCATAAATAGAAAACATACCAAGGTATTCAGCTGCATGTAGATGGCGCTCTGGACAAGCTTGGGCTGTAAATGTGAATACTGCAGGAGCAGACACTATCACAGACAAACCATGAGGCTGAAAGACAGAAATAACATCACAGATACAAACTGTATTTAAAAAAAATAATGAAATTGAAAAATACAGTCAAATTCGACTTTGCATTCACCTCTTTTGAGCAGCCACCTTTAAAAGACATTTATTCATTTCCAATTGTTTAAGCTTTTATCATAAATAAACTTTATTTAAGAGGTTGCTTCTCTTAAACGGTCATCTCTGCTTATTCCTAAAGTTGAGTGTGGGGAATCAATCAAAATTTCTCAACTGATGATCGTTGGATCAACATCAACAGATGATCAATGATGATGATTAGTGTTTTGGAGATTAATTTATAGGATGATCATGCAAAACATAGTGCATGAATTCCCAATTACATAATTAACTACATAACTTCTCATTTTTTCTAATTTGAAATGAATAAAATGCAAAACATTCATGATGATCATCAGGTAATCTTAAGATAGAATGTCAGAACAAAAGAATAGTCCATTATGAACTGAAAGTAAGTTAGGGCTTGTAGGGGAAATGAATCATGTATTGAAATCGAAGTTATAAATATACATTATGTACTTAATTTTTATTTGACCAGCTTGTATTTTGCAAATAATGCAATAAAGCCACGTGATAACATGAGTCCTGTCTTACCCCCAGCTGACCATCAACAAGTAATCGTTCGATGTTACGGTTAAATTAGAAGACATTTTCTGCCAACATAAAGATATATAGTCCTATCAGACAAGAGAAACAATGATTGCAACCAGAAGGAAAAAGACAAATCTTCATTGTTTACAACAGCAACAAATAGATTTTGATATCCAGAAATCATTGAGTAGAAGCTCCCCAAGCGACCAATAAATTGACTTCCCAATGATTGGTGCATCACTACTTAAGGTGACCTCTTCATACAAGTTGGACTGCATTGTGATATCTGACAACAATGAAATTTAAAAAATCTACTACTTGTTTTTTTTTAAATTTGAGAACAGCATCAAGGAAATTTTTGGTCTGGTATAAAATGAATTTTATCAGACCCTTTAACCGAGTTAAATCGTTGTAACCATTGTGAACACCTGATCAGAAAAAAAATCACAAATTCAGCACAAGACCATCTAACAATCATTTCTGAAAAGTGACAATTCAATCATTTCTATAGGTTTTGACAGAAAGACTTTTGAAATTTGGACCAATCAGAACACATACATAGATGCCAACCCCTTCTTGACAAAATCAGTAATAATCCATTAAATTTTTCGTAATTTAGAACACTTTTCAGTAATCATTCAAAAACTTTCAATTTTTAAAACAAATTAAATGACTAAGTACTGCAAAGTGATGTGAAATAACATACTTTTCGGAACACAGTGATCTACTATCTACGAAAGATCGATAAATAACTCCCGAGAAACCGAACCGTTAGCGTTTTCTAAATACCGGACTGAACCGGAACGATATCGATAAAAACCTTGAGTTTTTCACAATTGAATGGCGGCAACCAGGAATCGCAGTTATTTGACTATTGATGGTCATAGCTTAATTTTGACCCCAAAATCAAAGAAATTAAGGATAAATCATAATGGTTTGCACAAAATTGGCCCAGGCAGCCATGTTGAAGTTCTGATCGAACCAAAAACATAAATATGGTAAAGGGTCACATGCCTAATATTTCTGCCAAGTTAAGTTTAAATTAAACTGTTCAGTGGTTTCAGAAAAATAAAATGAAACGCTTATCCAAGTTGCCTAATGGCGGCTATTTAGAATTTGCCATTCACAAATTATTCACAAATTAAGTAAAGGACCATCTAAAAATTATTTCTGCAAATAATAGTTTAATACACTTTGTGGTTTCTGACAAAAAGATTTTTGAAACTAAGACAAATAAGAACTCATAATTGGCCCTGGCAACCATGTTGAATTTCCTATCATTGCCAAAAACACAAATCTGGTACAGGGCCACCTGCCTAACATTTTTGCCAGGTTAGGGTAAGGTTGAAATATCTTAAGTGGTTTCAGAAAAGAAAATGAAAATGTGAAATAATCAAAGACTCAGTTGTGTCATGGTGGCCATTTTGAATTTCCAGTCAGCAAACAAACCAAAAATTTATTAACGGATCATCTAACAATCATTTCTGCAAAAAAAAAAATTCAATCCAGTTTGTGGTTTCTGATAAGAAGTTATTTGAAATTTGGAACTACCAGGACAAATAATTTGCTGTGGTGGCCAATTTGAATTTCTAATCAGCACAAAAAATACAAATCTGGAAAAAGACTACCTGCCTAACATTTTTACCAAGTAATGTTGAAATCTGTTTAGTGGTTTTAGAGGAGAAGATACAAATCTAAATATTTAACAGATGATGATGCCCACACTGACAGATGCAATACCCACTTTTTGTATGGTACAAAGTCAGGCACTAATGTACACCGTATAGGTGATAGACTACAGTGATCTTACAGATAACTTTAAATCTAATTAACTAGAACATTTGGAAACCTAGGCCCCTCCAAAGATTTGATATTCTCACCTGGGGTACCACAAAGGCATGAGTCTGAGCAACCAATAAAGCAAAAATAATTGAGCCACTTCAGAAAGAAACAGACCTTATGCCAATTGACCTTTTTTCATTTAAACGCCATCTATCAGAAATCAGGGGGAGATAATCCAAATTTGATGGTAAAACTGTGAAGTAGCCTACATTATGGAACCCCATGGGTTCTCAGAATATGCCATTGTTTATTGTAAATTTTTGACACTTAAATATCATTAAATAATCAGGGAATCGACTACTAAATACCTGAAATAAATGTAATTTAATCCTATTTAGATTGTATATTGCAAAGGTTTAAAAGTTATGCTCATTTCTGTATCTAAGAAAACTTAGGATTGAGGAATGTCTAAATGATAAATTTTTAATTTTTAAAGTTAAAATTAAATTTAAGTTATGATAATTAAAAAATGATTTTGATAATAAGAATCACATTGATAATAAAAATAAAAAATATTTATAATATTTTTAGAACTAAAATACAGTAATAAATTACTTATAAAAATCAAGAGATGACTACAAAGTTATTTGCATCATTTTAGATAACTTAATCTATTTTCCAACGAATAATTTTGATATAATACTAATAAAAATTAACTTTCAAAATCAAAAGTAATATAAATTACTTATAGAAATCAAGAGATGACTACAGATAAGTTATTTGCATCATTTTAGATAACTTCATCTATTTTTCATTCATGTTTATTCCTCTATGTATTGGTTCATCTTTACTTCTTGTGTTTTTAATAAATTTATTAAATTTTTTTTCCTTTATTTGTTTATTCATTGTTGTTTAGTTTGATTTGACAGCCAGGATAAAATTTAATAGTAAAACAATATTACTAGGTTAAACTACATGCTGTGAATATTTTGACAGGCCAGGAAAGCATGTATATTGTACCCTGTTAGTCCGAAGATTTTTAAGGCAAGCCTGCAAGCTTATGATAAATACAAAAAATATTAAACAACCTAGCTTCTACAAAATATAAACAACAACATGATGAATTTCTCAAAGATAAACTAATTTGAATGATCTGCATTAATGAAAAATCTCTTTTAGTTGGCTGTAAAATTAACTTTTCTTATTCCCAAATTTAAACAGACAATGTGCAGGTAGTATTTTAACAATATTATTTGTAAATAATAAATAAATTAATAAATGAATAACTAGATAAAACTTGTAAGAAGTAGTTTAACAATTTTCTATAAAAAAATTTGTATCCAAGACATCACTTTGGCTATTGTTTATACAAGATGAAAACATAGCCCAAAGGAACAGCAGGTGTGTAGCACAGGTAGAGGACCACCAGGTGTGATATCTGTCACCTTTGATTACAATATACAGAAACAATAACCAGGAAATAGGATATGAAAATTTATCCCTGTATTCAATCTGCAATTAACAGACTTAATGTAAAAGATTATATAACACTAAAAAGAAAATTTACATAGCCTAGCTTCTCTGCAGTATTTTTCACCTTTCAATGGCCAAATTTTATGATAAAAATTTTAACATTACAACAAAAAGTATATTTGAATTAAATTTATCAAGTTTCTTTTATTTAATGTCACATATTTATCTATAACATTGAATAATTTGAGTTTGAAATCGATTTCCATTAGCTGCAATTAAAGTTTACCATCAAATTTTGATTACCTCCCCTTAATTGGAAATGGGTCAATTGCAATAAAGGCTGCTTCCATGATATTGTTTGGCCAGAATTGTCAGTACTGTAGCATAGAAACATCTATGTGCCAAAAAAAAGAACAAAAACTAATAGGCTTTTAGCAAAAACTTCAGATTATTGATCAGAATGTGATTTCTATATTTTTCTTGTGATTTGAAAAACGTATTACATGTACGTGTTTTTGCTCGCATAAGGCTGATTTCTATCCGAGGGGGCTCATTTGTTACTATATGATTTAAAAAATGTTGGCATTCAGGGAACACACCCTAAATGGAACTTTAAATACACAGTCATTTTTTTGTCACCAGTTATACAATTTTATAAGTGTGTACTTACCACCATAGGATGATCATCATCATAATCTTTAGATTTGAAATTCTTCACTAGACCAGATATGGAATAAGACATTCCATGACTGTAATCAGAAATCAAACAATGAGGAATATAGTTGATACAGACTAATGGTACGTAACATGGACATATAATGTGAATTGAATGCACATTTGTTATACGAATTGACAAGATATGTTCACATATCATAAAAGCCATTTCAATGTGCTTTGAAAACATTAAAATGTTTAAGATTTACTCAATGCATATTTTATATTATTACTCTTCATGTAAGAATCTTTCATTTGCATATTTCAATTCTACTATTTTTGCAAAGGACAGATAGTGTTGATATAATATGCGAATGCATATTAAACGCTTATCCATAGAATATCCATGTAAAAGGTGGTCTTTAAAAATCATGTGATAATTAATGGGTGGGGTTTTCTCACTTTGATTGACAATGAGGTAAACATTCAGAGTAATAATAACGTTAATATTGTGTAATCCATGTAATATGCCAAAATATTCCCAAGGTAATAAGGCATAATGGACTCCCCTCTGGGTCGTGCATGTTGCCTTCACACACTGGGACAAATTTTGGGATATTACACGGAAAACACAACATTATTGTATAAATGTGAATTTATATTCTCATAGATTTGAATGCAGCATTAATTTAAGGTTAAATTGACAAAACTAATACATTTAACAGTTCTAGGAAAAATTTTAAAATATTAA
>JAULBM010056871.1:0-10394 GCA_032357055.1 Geukensia granosissima
GATTGGCTGATACATTAAAAATCTTCTTCTCTGAAACTGCTTGGCCAAATTGATTAATATTTGGTATGGAGCATCTAATGAATGTACTTCATAAAGATTGCTCCCAATAGGACAAAAAACATGGACGAATTTTTTTTCTGATTGGCTGATATATTTGAAAATCTTCTCTAAAACCACTTTATTGATGAATATTTGATTTGGAGCATCTATGAAATCAATCTTATTAAAACAAGTTCTTAGTAACTCTCCAACTACGTTTTTGAACCGTTGTAACTCTTTTCATTTTGTAATGATCTTTTAACGAAAAGTTTTTTCTCCTCAATACTTTAAAACATCAAAAGAAGAAACTCAGTACATCTTTAAACATGTATATTTTTATTTATCTTCCAAGATCTGTAAACATGGTAAAAATTGTCATTTATGTTTATATGAGGCATTTCCTTGGTTATTTGTGTCTTCTGTTGAATTGTTGGCTTTTCCTTCCGCCATTTCTGTCGCAGTCATAATTTAGAGATATCCTTGATAACAGCCTCTATTCTGTTGTCTGTCTCATTTACGTGTTAAGCTGTTTTTACGTACTGCATCTGAATAAAACATACATTTGTGGTTGAAAATGAGATGTTTCACCTTACAACTAAATAATAATAATAATAATAATAATAATAATAATAATAATAATAATAATACAGTCAATATAATATTTAAAAATATTACACTAAAAATTACGAAACTGAATCCCTACCTTCGGATTTGCCAACTATTTTGATTGTGTGTGTGTGTGTGTGTGTGTGTGTGTGTGTGTGTTGTGTTAAGTATGAATCTGTGAGTGTGTTATTGATTTGTTACGCCCGTTCGGTCCCTTTGATTAGGTTTACCAGAGACATATAGTACTGTCTCTAGGTTTAATAAAGAATTCTGAATTTTTGTTGAAATTTTTTCTTCTCTACCACAGATTGCACTTTGTGACCACAGCAGTCTTCCTGAATTTGGGATGATATTTTTATGAGCCAGACTTTTGCCAGATCTCCTTGGCAGTGTATGTCGTCTTTCAATAAGATGAAATCCCTCTCCATGCAGAAAGGGAATTTGTATTTCCCCCGCATAAAAACTTGTCATACTAATTCATCAATGCGCAGCTTTTGGTTGACAGGTGCCCGCTTCTTCCGGCGTGAAATTTTACGCGTGAAATTTGACAGGTAAGATATTTTTATATTGTTTTACCATTGACCACGTCCACACAGGTCATTTGCTGATAGTGAGTGTTTAAAAACGGATGAAAATATAATTAAAAACAGACATGTCCTAAATTAACAAGACGTTGGAAATGGTGGATAGAATTCCAAACCTTCAAATCTTGTCATCTGGTCTTAGTCCAAATAGTTTGACCAAATTTTTTAGAAGGATATTAAACGTGTTAAAGTGTTTCTTGTGGACTGCGTTTGTTTCCAATTATTTGTATTATTAGGTAATAACACAAAAATAGTTCACCACTTCCATAGGTGCACCGGTAGATTAAGGCACAGGAACTTGTTTAAATTTAAAAATACCCTATATTTACTTCCTCAAACACTAGCTGGCGACTTAATCTTGCCCATTACCCATTCTCGCCAATAACACCATTAAAGAAAACTGGTTGAATATTATTTAAAACAAAAAACAACATTTGGCAAGGGTACCTGTAAAGTCAGAAACGAAATAAAAAAGAAACGAAAAGAAATGAATGAAAAGAAACGAAACGAAACGAAAACAAAATGAACGAAAACAAAAAGAAATGAACGAAAAACGAAAAGCAAAGATAAGAAACGAAAACAAAATGAAACGAAACGAAATAAAAAAAAAACGAAAAGAAAAGAAACGAAACAAAATAAAAAAGAAACAAAACAAAACGAAAAAAAAACACATAAAAATTGGAAAACGATTTTCTCAGTAATATTATATATAGTTCCAGTGCCAAATTAAAAAGTGTTATCAGTTTGTGGGACAAAATACAACGTAATAACGTGATGTACATCATTGGGCAGAGAGTCAACGAAGACAATATTTAAAGATTTTAAAATTTAAAAAACGTGGTAAGTAAAGCTCGGAAATTTATACAAAATCCTCAATCCGTCATGGTCTTATAATTCATCTTAATAAATTTATCCGTAAAGGATATCGTCACAGTATTATTATAAAATCTTTAAATATCGTTTTTATTGGAACTAATATCGACTTAGTTCTTGTTAATAGCTTAATACGAAACTAAAGAGTTTATACTTCTTATAACATTTTCTTCTTCCTGTCCACATAAAGTTTATATTGGCATTTGCACAACCCATGTTTTCTTTGACTTCTAATGATATTTAAACACTAAATCCAATTGGACCGCAGTAAAGGAAAACATGGTTTCCTGATCGGTTGCCTTTGGGTTTTTAACTAGCAGACAGCAACTGCGAGTACACTTTTTAGGTCGATACTTTTGTTGAACATTGTATTAAGTTTTAATTATATTTGTTATTGGTTTCCAGTAGCGATCTCAAGTGTTAAATCCATTTCAACCGTTTTTATAGTGTGTTTTTTATTGTTGTTTTGTCACACCAATATCCCAGGTAAGGGGGAGGGTTGAGCGTTCACCAACTGGTTTAATCCCGCCACATACTAATGTGCCTGTCCCAAGCCAGGAACCTGTAGTCCAGTGGTTGTTGTTTCATTAGTCATTTATTGTTATAGGTTCACCATTTATACATTAGATGAGGTCGATTGTGGTGTTTTAGGTATAGTTTCACATTTTGTATTTCGGGGCCTTTTACAGCTTCCTTGTAAAAATGGTAAATGGACTATGGTTCATTGATGAAGGCCATAACAGGACCTGTAGAAGTTTAAATTCTACTGTCATTTAGTGGCTGGCTGTTTCATGGACAATCATGCCTCATCTCCTATTTTTATATTTAACTAATTAAACTTTGTTTTTTTTGTTTTGTTTTTTTTTGGTAAGACATCATATGCATCGGGTAGTACCAAGCCGCATTCTTGTAAAACACATTTTTTTAATGTGGTCTTAAATCGCATGTGCATTGTTATCAAATCTATCCGGAAATGAAACATGACCACTAAATAACCATATCAAGTTCAATGTCATAGATAAAGTACAACATACTTAGTTAAACATATAAATATAACTTAATATTTCACTGGATAAATCTCATATTACTTAAATGTCAGAATTGTTTTACTCCCAATGGCAGCTGGGGTATATAAATACACCGTTCGGTTTCTCCGCCCGCAGTTATAACTGGTACCCATACTGAATAAAGGGACTTAGTATATAAATAGCCATCCGAGAGTAGCCGTCTTTAAAAATAGATAACTCTGTTCCTCCGTTAAGGGTAGAATCTTTTAGAGGCGTAAAAAGCTTCTGTGGTAGTTAATTTTATTTTTGTGGTTTGCTTTTGTGCAACTAAGACGAGAAAAGTAGAAAAATTAGAGTAAAGACTATATATTGTAATTATAACAAATAATTTAAAATTTAGTCTTATTAATAACTGGTTTCTTACCTGCACTGTTACTAACAACGTCTTTTTATTCATGCTCAAATCACACAAATTTATTAGAAAAATGTCACAGTGAATGCTCACAAACAAAGAAATTTTTGATCATACAGCTTCGCAGCTGCTAACGAATATTAGTATATTTATAATTGATGAAACCATAGAAAGACCGCCCATTTACATAAGATAATAGTCGCTGAAATGGTCTTTGCCGACAGGTTCATTGACAGTGATTGGTCCAAAATCATTTTCATAAATATTCGTACAAGAAATAGTTTAGGTAGTCAGTAAATATACAAAATTTTCAATAATTACAATTCTGTAATGGTTAAATATGAAAAAATCGGACCACCTGACAATGACGATTGTGTGGCTATAATGTTTTAAACAAAGTCCCAGACAAATCCGAAATAAAAATGAAAAGTCGTTCATGTATTCTATAAAAGGTGATGATTTTTCAATTGAGGAATTTTTAATTAGCTCTGTCATGAATAATATTACATAATACTACACCCTTAAATTGAATTCCGTTTCATAGTGTTAAAGGTGCAACCTTCGAATCCAATGTGTAAGATACTCTGAATCATTAAACACGGAACTCCACCAAAGAACGCAATCAGATGGTGAATGGTGGAACGAAATATTAAAACCCAAAACTGATGTTTACTGCATTTGTTGACGCAAACCATAACTGGGATATAAATCTCCCGTTACTGATGATGGCTTATCGGTCATCAATTTATGAATCAACTAGAGTGAGTCTCTGCTCCATGTTTATAAACCAGGAACTCCTGTTTAGTTTCATAACCCTTTAGCCACAAAAGGATTAATAGAAAAAATACAACGCAAATAGTGGGTCAATTGATTGTGACACATAAATTGAATGATGTGATAATTCGAATTAAAGCAAAAACCTGAAGTTTTTCACCACGATCAATGAGAAACATTTTTTGGATTATCTCCCTGAACCAAGTTAGCTATGTATGGTTAAAGGGAAGATAATTCAAATTAGCATATCAACAAAATGTTTTGATATGGTAATTTAAATTATCTTCCCTTTGACCATATATGGCAAACTTGGTTCAGGGAGACAATCCACTAATGTCTCTCATTGTAATTCAAAACCTTTGATTTATATTCGGAAATGGTGAAAAAAGAAATTAGACGTTTTCCGCTTTTAGAATGAGAATTTTACGTATATTGCAAGCCATTTAAATAAGGTGTTTAAAAATATTGCATTAGAATTTGTTATTTAGGCTCTTGACAGAGTCCATAAGGTGACATTCACGACTGTTAAAGTATATACAATGTGCGGAAGGTGAAGGGAATATAATTCATCAGTCATGAATGTCACCTTATATATCCTTTATATATCCTTACTAGAGCCTAAATAACTATTATGTTAGGGCATATAGCCCCTCTTTTTACTCCAAATAGCTAGCCAACGTCCAAGTAAATCGTAAAATATGGATAAAGTTTGGTTTTATGCATTTCTTCTGCAACTACATTGGTAGTGTAAACAAACCGAAATTTGTTCCTGACCATCATTTGGATATACATAGGCTTTTACATCCTATTTAAATGACTGACTTAAAATTATGTGTCGTTTTCCTTTACCTTTAGTTAAAAAAAAGGACCTCAACTTCACAATCACAAGTGAACTATGCCATATTTTTTCCAGATATTATGCATATGGCTGAAGCCGAGTATATAAACTTGCATCCCTGGCTTCATATCCAATCAAAATTATCCAGAATTTTTCTATAAACTATAACAAAATATTATGTATCTAAGCTAACTTGATGTAAATTTTTTTGGCTGCCTTGTAGCTATTTTTCTGTTATGAAGTAGATGCAAGATCTAAAATGTCATTTGTGTATATGTATACATTTATAGAATATTGGATACTTTGAACGCTGAGACTGAAATTATCATCAGGGTCGAACTGTGATGCAGATGATAATAACAGTTGAAACCATTAATACATTCAAGTTTTTCTTTAATGGCAATGCTTTAATCTATATCAAATAATTATTATTTTTGTACCATTCTATGAAACCTGTTGCAATATTGTATGTTAGTACATTCCTTTTTAACATTTCATATAAGACCATTGAAGTTTGTGATTTTTATGACCAAGTTAATATTTACTTGTGCGGGAGGTCATGAAATCGATCCCTGTCCGGGTCAAACCAAAGATATTTAAAATGGTATTTGCTGCTTCTCTGCTAAGCACGCAGCATTTAGGAGTAAGAGCAAAGACTGGTTGGCCCAGAGTCGGAATAATGTGTCCAGGTAAAATGGCATGTCTTCCTGCGGACTGTTGCTTTCGTGAGCTAGCACGTTAAAAATCAGGCTCAGCGTTCGGGTCTAGTGTAAAGCAGGGTTCATTCATCATCACTCATAAATAACACGCTTTCGTCCTGAATATGCATGAAATATTTGCCACTGGACGTTGTGCATAATGAACAAGGGACATAACTTGTATCTGATCAATCATTTATATTCCCTGCAAATCTTGACAAATGTTTTTCTATTCAAAGCGATAGCCTTTTACAATTGAATAATTGTTTTTGTTCAATAAGTCTAGGGTACTTTTTAAGTCTATTCTATTCAGGCCTATGCCATTTATGCCTTTTTAATAAATTTATTACTGACCAATGTTTCCAAGGGAGATAATTCACATGTAAATAGAAAGAACTAAAAGTAAATGAAATGAAAGTCTTCCTGTTTATAGTATTTTTAATCAATGTTAATCTTTATGTATACAAATTTAATATTCAATTTTTGTAAATTGCAGGTTAAAGGACTGTTTATATTTCAATTGCATGTGATCTAGCAGTTCTATATATGCAATATATAATATGTCTTTATTTGAAAGAAACAGTTTACATCTGTCCAGCATTTTAATATAAAAAAAGTTTATGAATTTTATCTTAATATTTGGCTCGTTGGCATTCATAACATTATGAACTATATGTTTTTTCATACCTTTAATGTTTACAACTAAAAATTCAAAAATTTTGATTGATTTCCATTTTTTTACCCTAAGCACCTATGATAAAGCTAAATCAGAAAAGGTTAATTTAGCTAATGGTTACTTGTTAGAAACATGTTAAAGAAATGGATCCTGTCTTTCTGGCGTACATTTGATATTCTTTCTTTTAAATATTATGATTTTTTTCATTCCAGTTTGAATTAAGAATCACCAACTTGTCCAAGTGAGATACTGGATACTGGGTAGTGTGAGAATATTTTCTTTACTAAAGTAATATTTGTTCTTTTTTGTTGGAATACTGAGATTTTTTTAACTAAAGTAATATTTGTTCTTTTTGTTGGAATACAAGGACAAAACATAATGACCTGCATGTACCTTGATTTGACTCAACTAAGAATGTTTTTAGTTAAAAGTGATAAAAAGAGGGTAAAAAGGGCTAAATGTTGTAATGATGTGAAGTCTTGGGGTGAGAGGAATTTGTTTTCATTTAAAATTTCAAAATTTAAATATTTGGTTTCAGAAATTCCTACAATTTCTAAAAAGTGTAATAAAATTTGATCAGATTTTCAAGTTGATCCATATTTTCCATGGGAGATTATTTGTATAACTGAAATGTTGTTAAACGTTGATAATTGGAACTTCCAAAAATTACCATTTACATCGATATTCTCCATAAAGTCGTACTTTGTACTTTCAATGCTGAAATATTTACATGTTTTTATTATATATTGTGCTTTTCTTGTAAATACGCTCTCTGACTGTTCATAGATTAAGTAGACACAAGTTAATTTATAAGAATTGAAAAGTTATTCATAATTACATTTTGTATGTATTTCTATATAGTTTTGTATATTATTTCAGTTTGATTTATCCCATTGTTGCAGATTTCAGACTGTTTTGTTGTAGTTCATTTGAAGGCATTCTTCCATAAGTGTTCAGCTTTCCATTGCCTACTTTAGTACGAGTTGATGTCAAGAAAACAGCATAACATTCTAACAAGTTCATTTCTTGTTATCATGGTAATAACATTGCTATATGATATAAAGGAATTATGCATTTTTGGAGTTTATGATTTTTTTTTATATTTGTTGAGTGATATTCTTTTATATCAGGTATTACATTATAGCTTTAACATGAAGTCAAGTTTTTTTTAGTAAATATTATGTATGTTCTCGCCGCAATATGGCTGAAATACCGCCGATGTGGCGTTAAACACCAATCAATCAATCAATGAAGTCAAGTTTTGTTAATTTTGTATGTAAAGCTGAAAAAAACTTAAACTCTCATGATCATTTGGACAATGCCTAATTCTGGCTTTCGTGTGGCTATATTTTGAATACCTGCTAAGAAAGACAACAAAGACACTATTCTGAAGCTGAAAAAGTAAGAGTGGAATGTTAATTCTGCAGAAACCCTATCAAAATCACCAGTTGTGAACATTTATTTGTCTTACAAGGTTTACATTCTTTCACAAAAACTTGGGAAACAGAAGGGTCAGGAAAGAGAGGACATGGGATTGGAAAATAATACCAGGATAAAATCAGACAAACATTTGCACAAACTAAAAATGGAATATTTGACTATGAATCTATCAAAAGAAAGCAAAACTGATAAGGTGATTCAAAAGGGTATACGGTTCATGTCACTTTTTAAATGTGGAACAAGCTAGGAAATGGTACCAATAAAGAAACCTTCGTCTGACTTCGAAAGGCTCTCAGTTCAAAACTGCTTTTTAATAAGTTTTTGATTTAATACATTTCCAAGTCGTTTAATAACCTATGATGGTGTGTAAAATGGGCTTATGGAACTTGTGAGTTTGTCAGAAACTTAAGTGTTTGCTCAAAATTTTTGCATACCAGTGGCAGTATTTCCGATTTTTAATCTAGGTAGCTGGCTTCATTTGGCAAAGCCATAGGTTAGTACAGCGATAGGATCTTCTGTAATCATTTTAAGGTAGGTTTTGATTTGCTACTGGTTATTAGAATTCCATAATGTCACATTAGCATAAAAGTGGTGAAAATTCAATATTTGCTGCATCCAGCATTTTTTCTTGTATTTCCTGGCATCTATCATGGTTCCTTAATGAAGATCGAGGGACGCCTGGTTATATTTTGTCAATTTAAATAATATGCCTTAAACAGAAATAGAAAAACAAATTGTGTTCACCAACAATTTATTGAGGTGGGATTTGTATGCCAAGAAGAGGCAATAATTAGTGAACAAAAAATCCTTCTTGTTATTGGGATACGTGGAAACACCCCCTTTTAACAGTACATGGAACGTACAAATAAAGTCTGTTGAATGCAAATTTTAATAAAAGAAACACTTTGTATGATTTATTAACTGCTAAAATAAAAATAAAGAAACACAATAGATACAAATAATATGATAAATTAAATTTGCCGCTATTTCAAGTTCTTTGAGATATCCATTGTTGTAACGGAACGGAAAGGTCAGCTTTTCCGGATTAGAAGTCTTGATCACCAGAAAATATATTGTCGCCTGAAAGAGAAAACGAGTGTTGAATGATATTAAACAGTAAAGTGCAAGGAAAAATGTGAACAGAACTACCCATTTCTTGATATCAAGGAAAGCGGTGATATTCAGCTTGTCAATTGCATTAAAAAAATGCATCGATTGCGATCTGCCAAAACGTGCGAAAAGTGTAGGAAAATTTACAAAAGCAAAATTAGTCGATAAAACTCAACAAATCAATAGTAAAATATATGAATTATTGACATTCCTTGATACAACAATGCAAGACCGGGTTCTGTCTGATCACGTTAATCGCTTGCACTATTAAAATTATTTAATGGTATTGTTGATTTGTCTATAAATAGCTATCACGTGATCACTTTTAGTTTTGAAATTTTCAGCGGCGAGATACAAATATGAATGAAATCGGAAAAATGTATACAATTATTTATGTAATTATGTAAAATATCGCGCTCCGAATATTACAAATTAAAGGTGCAAAAAAGCTGGAAATTATACAGTTAAAGTTTATAATCTTAATTACACCGCGAATAGCAAAAGATAGAGATAAAAATTATCATAATTACATGATATCGAAAACGCTCAGTAAGACAGGTCAAACCAAAAAAAAATTAAATCGGATAAAACACAAAAATTTCTCATCCCCGGGAAATAAGCATTTTTGGCCACTTCGACCTTTAATTAAATACAAAATGGTAACCGCTAGGAAAACATGTTTAAAGAAACGTTTTTTCCATTTCTGAAATAAGTGCTTCGCAAGCGCAGCATGATACGACCGCAGCATGTTGGCAAATGAAAGGTGAACAAATGAACCTTTGGGTAAGTTTGGACACAGTATTTTGTTGGACACAATAATGTGCTTGACACATTAATGTGTTGGACACAGTAAAGTGCTGGACACAATGATATGACTGATAAAAGATAATTTTGAATCATATTATCCTCAAAACTGGTGTCTTTTTGATAATTTTTTCATTAGGAATCATTTGGAAAAACACCCATCAAAATCGGATTTAAAATAGAATTTATCCATATTATAGGAAATTGAATCCTCCACTACTTTGACTCCTTTTAGCTCGAAAACGGCAAGAGAAAGAGAAAATCCGTTGACATACAACAGAAAACTCTCACTGAGATGAATGAAATGCAATAACACCATCAAAATCGGATGAAAAATAAAGAATTATCATCTCCTGCAAAATCACATTTTTTTAACCCTTTAATCCCTTTTATTCAAAAATCGGAAAAAGCTACAAAAAATGGTTGAGGTAACTTTTGTTGCATTTTTTATGAGGAATCATTTGGAAAAAAGCAACATCAAAATCGGATTAAAAATAAAAATTATCCATATTATACGAAATTGAATTTCCCCT
>JAULBM010056882.1:0-10394 GCA_032357055.1 Geukensia granosissima
GGTTCTGTTTAAAAAATGGTTATTTGCAATTGTTTACTAAAGTTTTGTTTTTTACAACAAGCAGGAAATAAGGGAACCCAATACTCTTGTATATGACATCATAAAAATGTTTCATAAATACAGACCTTTTCCAAAAAAAAAAAAAAAACAAATTGCAAATAATTATAATTTTGTGAATAATTTTTTTTATATTTACATATTTGTAATGTTTATCTTTTGTTTTGTCTACAAATCTATTATCTTAAAATTATATATCATATTTAACTAATATTAAAAGCATGAATATTTGCAAAAACTCGACAGCAACAAGAATTTTAAACTGATGATATTAGATTATGAATCATATAATATTTTCATATATATAGGGGACAAAAAATCTGAACAGTCAGTGAATAAGAATCCTACTAAGTATTCATAGATGGAAAAGGAAATGAGTAGGAAAGATACATATCAAATGTTTAAAGTGAAAAAACTTGAAAGGGATACATTAAAATTTTTGTCATCTGTCTAGTTACTAAAAGGACCATTAATTTTTTATGATAATTAGTTTTTCTACACAAATATTTGAAGTAATGCACAATTACATTAAAAGCAATTTACTGCATGACTGAGTGAAGACCATCCATGAAAAATTTGCCTCCTCTAAAATGTTGGTCAAGTTTGTTTGCAGTAGATTATAATGGCTGAGCAACAGGTTTTGTAAGAAATACAAATAATTATGCATGTGTATATTAAAAAAATCACACCCTCACCTCCCAAAAAGCTTTATTTCCTTCAATTACTCAGAATTTCAGACCGTGATTTTAGGGACAGTTTCTGTAATATACAGATTAGTAGATATATTGAAGTTTTCAGAAAAGGGATGCAAAGCATGATTTATTTTCATCTTTCTTGTCCTTTGACAAAGACATTTTGGTGGAAAATTTTGGCAAAAAAGTTTGGTTTTCATTTTAAATATACAGTTTCTTATTATACATGTTTCATATTTTTTTTACCTTGCTATCTTTTAACCTTAGTTATTTAGTCTTGTACTTTTGGTATAGCCATTACACAACAGTAATTATATCTTGTATAAAATTTATATATTTCAAATTCTTTATTAAACCTAATCAAAGGGCCCGAACGGGCATAGCAAATCAGTAACATACTCTCACAGATTCATACTTAATACTTATATAGGAATTTCATGTTGGCCTTGACATAGTGTTGACAGTTCAAATGGGAGAGGGAAAATGTTTCAGAAATGAGTTTTTAAAAAGGAAGACTGTCAATATGAGACAGCATTTCCTGTTTACTGCTAAAAAGAAATGTATTATTTTTAAATTTTATTTTTTGGATCATGTGCCATTTTATTAGACATAAAACCTCACAAGTCAAGTAATAAAATATGTAACAGTTATATAACCAGAAAAGCCCTTGTTTGATCTGTAAAATTGGTATTTTAATAGTACCAGAAAAGGAGAAAATCTGTGACAGAAAATGAAATCAGCAGTATTAAATATCCCAGAAAGAATGTTGTCCCTTCTATTGGTGAATGATTTTACTTTGATATTGCACAGCTAATCTTGTGTCAACATTATATTTATATAAAAATTTCCATATTTAGTTGGTAAAGAGGAAAGAAATTGAGCAAGTTGTACAGATTTTAAGCCTGGTTGAGTTACATTAATTGATTTGCACAGAAGTCAGAAACTTTCATTTAAAGTTTGATTAATAGGTTTAAATTGTAAAAGACAAATTCTTTTGATGTAATGTTTTATCCCTGTGGTAACCACTTAAAGGGAGATAATAAACCTTTGTTGCTTACTGCTGTTTTTTACAGGAAAAATCTTGATTTTTTTACCAATGGTTGACCAGGTATAATTGCATAAAGACGACGGTCTGGGCATTAAATTTCAGTCATTATATATACTTGAATTGGAAGAACCATTAAAATCAGATGTATGAATAGCCTCCTATTGGCTTCTGTCACCGAGTTCAAAACTTTACATTCAGCTAATTGGGGAATGCAGTTCTTTTCAGGAAAGTTCATTCACAAATCTGTATTTATGGTATAACAAGAGTTCACATGGTCAATTGTCATCTCGCCACATGCCATTTTAGTGGGATGGCATGCATACTCACAACCCAATGAATAAATTGGAATAAAAATCAAAGGATATTTTGTATAGGCTTATAACCAATAATAAAAGTTTGCCCATAAAATTTACAGAAATAAAGAGGGTTTTTCAACATATTATATTTATTTGATGATGAAATTAGATTGGTTATGGATTGCCTGAACTTCTGAACTTAATTAGTCAAATTTTATGGCCAAAGATTATTGCTAGCATAAAATTTGTTCAAATGAAACCAGTATAAATGTGGATATTGGTGAAAGGATTAATTCAATAATGCTTGCAGCTTGTCTGACTGCTTGGAAGGTGTATTACAAACTATCATGCATAAATACATAAAATGAAATGAAAAAAACTATATAAAATTTTATATTTAGCTCTTACAATGTTGTTTTTCACATGTTATTAATATTTTTAAGGGTTCCATAATCTATAGAGATTTTATATGGATTAAGATAGTTGTGAGCAATCAGATTTGAAAAGAAGAGACAGAAAATTAATTATATATATAAATATATTGCAATGCCATTCATAACTCATTTACACCTACTGCAATAAAAACAAATTCCTCCTCAGTTAAAAGTAATTTACACTTGTTATCAGAGCTATGGCAAAAATTTCTGCAGAATTTAAGACAAAGCAATTGGAAAAATCATCAAAGCCAGATAAACAGATGCTTGAAACATGTTTATCCAATCAAACCATTAGCTGATTATGACAAAAATGTTTTCTAAAACAACTATTCTAATAGATATGAAAAAATAAATATTACCATAGTTTTATTTATAATGCCAAAAAGCATTGTGTTGTCAAATAATGTGCATATTTCCCTACTGCTGGTGCTATGAGAGGAAATTTATTGCTATGAAGAGTAATTGGCTGCTGTAAAAAACTCATTTCTCTGTGGTTAAGAATATAAATATTACAGCATAATGCTTAAGTGATCTTCTGAATGATTTTATATCCATAGCTTAAGTCTATGTTTTTTACCACACAAATTCTGATAAAAAATCATTGGTTATAAATTTTGGGAGGGGGTGGAAAATGCCCCCTTCTCCTTAATCCACCATTGCCCAACAAGCATTACATCAACAATGAATAATTTTTGATGAATGACATGCTTTCTTGACTGAGGGTATTCCATTTACTTCTTGTATACAATGAACTCCATTAGGTTGAGATAAAACTTTCTTGCAAATGTCTTTTAATGATTAGCTTCATGTTTGTCAATTGTATAATGTTAAGAAAATAACAATTACTGTTATTCTATTTTCACTGGAAGACAGGATTAAAGCCTACACATTTTAAACCTTCTGGGGAATACTAATTAATTGGTTAGTGCACAATTAACATTTATATAAGATAGTATAGAATAATTTGTGTCAGGATGTTCAAGGCACACTTTCTTCCTTCATCCATTGTTCATGTTTACTTGGTATTAAAAGTGCATTACATGCCCAATTTGATGCAAGTTTATTTTCTCAGTTGAAATGGGTGCAGCTCTGAAAATATAATCAAGTGTTTTATTCTGACTGCACATAATTAATTATAAGTCCATTTTTTTCCACAGTATTTTACAGTTATAAATGTGGTTGCACTGCTACAGTGTAAAAGCGTCAGGTTCAAAAGTTTGTTGTGTATGAAAACCAGCATTGTAACACTCCCTGCTTTCATTAGCTGATTTTCTCAGCACATTCATTGTTTTCATTAGGCTTTTGAATAGCAGGATATTTTATTGGTGTTGGTGTAAAGACTTTATAGGCCCAGAAGGGGATTCTAGGCCTGCAGCCACTGAAGAAAAATTGCCCAAAATTGATCTGAACCAGTATATTTTTGTTGTCCAAAATGAAATAGCCAGAAAAAATAACACCAATAGGTGGTGAAATTTGCCAGCTTCCAAATTCTAATTGAAACACTTCTATTCAGAAGGCTTTAAGGAAAAGGGTTAAGTTTGGATTCTGAAGCAAAAGCATTCCATAGAGGATGAAATAATTGAAATGAAATGAAATAAATCATTAGGTCTCATCCAAAATTTCCACAGGTCTGCATTTAAAGAATATACCCAAGAACTTGATTATTGATGTTAGCCTGACCAACCCTGTGACTACTTTGAAGTTATTTCCAAAATTCAATATCAGTGCATAAGTTTTTGTTTTTGTTTTGTATTTTTGGTACCATATTCATACTTCATTAACATTTCACTGGAAATTGTAAGATGTTCATTGACTAATGTGTGTTACATGTAACTGATAATATGTTGATGTCTTGTTGTCATCCATTCTATAGATTGGCTTGTAAAGAAGTTTGTTGTCCAGACTTGGATAAAATTTCCTTCAAAACCACCAGGGTTAAGCCATGTGGCTTTAAAACTAGTTTATTCCTTGTTATAGGAAGTGTAACACTTAGATGAAATATTGAATCAAGAAATTACCAGATTTTTAGGAAATTTAGGAAACCAGTGGTTGAAATTGAATTCTTAAACATTTAATTTCAAAATTGAATAATTTACAATGATAACTGTGAAATGGAGCATTGCTGTTTATGACAGAACATGATTTTATTGTCAAGGACAAACTTGGTTAAATGAGGATTTTATTACTTTAAAAGCTCCAGGTATGGAGATATTCTGACCAGTTTATGTCCATATTTAAATGTATCTTAGGTCCAAACAATAAAATTGACATAAAATATTGTCCATAAATATCCATGTATTGGCTTGTTGACCACTACTTGTCTAATGTCAAATTTAAATGTTTTGGCACCTTAGATTTTCCTTTGGAAGAAATGGAAAATTCTTTCTGAAGCCTTTTCTTAAAGTCCAGTGTGGAATACTCATGTGAGAGATCCAAAGTTTATAGTAAAAAATGACAAGACAAACAAAAGGGGAAACAGAAACAAAAAGAATAAAGGCTTGGACTCCAGGAACTCCTTTACAAAACAGTAAAAAGGTTAATATTAGAACTCTGGAAAAGTAAGCACCCTCGGTCCCATTCCCTTCACCTGTCATGGAATCCTTAACATCATTTAGAGAAGAGTTCAACTTTATTGTTGAATAACAGGTCCACAACTAGTTGAGATTTATGATGGAACCATAAAATCTGACGAGAGATGATTTCAACCTTAATAGGATGTATCCGTGTTATACACAAAACATGTCATAATTTACATGAACCAGCAATGCACTCTTCCAAGTTTAGTTTGATACAGCATTTACGCTGTCCATCCCTCCTAGTATTCACCTTCATATGGACTGATTATTGTATTAATTAAGGATCCTGTCTGATTCATCAAAATCATGTCCAACTTGCATGCCGCCCTTTATCTACATGTAAATCATGCAAAAACATTTGTTTAAGACATTGACAAAAGTTAAAAGTACATGATAAAACAAAAGTGTAAATCAAGTCTTCCCTTTGATCATGACCCTTACATTTATCTCATTTCTAAAATAAAACTTTGCATACAAACAAACAAATAAAATGGAGGGTTAATTTTAAAGTAGTGTAAATACAAACATGACATATCAAATTAAATTTGAAAGAGAAACTTTTTGGTATTGTTTTTATTTCTTTGACCTTGTAAGGTCGATTTACAATGCTTTATTGTGGTGTGATAACAATCACTATATCAGCTTAAAGCATTACATTTCAGTTTTACTAGTTCAATGCATAGGTGTAGCAGTGGAAAAAAATCTGGTACTGCCATACATGATTGTCGCAAAGGACTCTGGTTCATTGTTGAAGGCCATAATGGGACCTGTAGAAGTTTAAATTTGACTGTCATTTGGTAGGTGGCTGTCTTATGGACAACCATGCCACATTTCCAATTTTTATTTTGCTCACTTAGCAAAGCAATGTGTCATTATATCAGGCATAGTTTCAGCACGAAAAAGTGGTACATTCAGAATGTACCTACAATACCAGGTGCTATGGCAGTGCAATACATACTTAAATTACCTAAATTTTCACTTATTTTTCAGCCACTCTTTTAGCTGATTTCAATAAAAAAGAAAAATCATGTGATATAGGTTACAAGTAGTTAAGGGTGTCAAACTATGCTCTTTGCCACTGTTCATCTTAGTTGACTTGGTAAAGATCATTGATCATGTTGTCACAGTGAGGGGGACCATTACTGTGGTCATGGACCTGATGTACAATTTTGATGACAATCTGTTCATTCTTTTGATAGGTGGTAATTTAAGGCATTGAAAGGAAGGCAGTCCACATTTAAATTTATAGGTGTTTCATGAACAAAGTGTTGAATCACTGCTCGACTATGTTAATTGTTCCAGGTTTCTTTCATAAAATTACTTATTAACATGCACATTTTATAATTACAACTGGAATATTGTCTTTTTAATTGACAATAACTTCTCATTAAAACTTGATGTTGATACCATTTTTTGTCACCGAAAACATAAAAATCTAAAAATCGTAGGGAAACCTATGTTTAGAATATTGTGCAGATGTCATTGTGTGTATTTCACACACAATGTAAGCTTAATGAATAGTTTGGGATAGAGACCATATTCAGTTACCCAGTGTACAATAGCAAAATAAAGACTTTTTAACATTTTATAGCAAGGTATAAAAGAAAAGATGGGATTTGATATATCTAATTGAGGAATGCATGGTAACTACATCTACATGTAGATTGTGTATTGCTATGTTCTACCAAAATGCTTAGTAATCCATGAATTTCATTTTATACTTTAAAAGCTTCCATAGACTTGTACTAGGCATGCAAAAATCCAATTATTTAAACCTCTCTCAAGGGTTTAAAAATTTTCATTAAAATTTCTGCACTCCTAACTGTACCACAAGGCACAGTGTGTTTACAAAGTGCTTACAGACTTCAAAGTGATATGGTCTTACAAAGGTTTCAAGTTTTAAAAAATGTTATCTAACTTTAACTTATATGCATATTAAATTATAATTTTAAATAATCAGGGGTTCCTAAGGGGTGTTTAATAATTTTATGGAGGAAAATTTTAGATGAAAGTTAATATTTTTTAGGTTTCTTTTTAAATTAAATGATAACAGACATGAGAAAAATAATTTTATAAAACAATATAACAATACAAAATATTATTGTTCAGAGCCAAAGCAAATGGCCCCTTCACTCCACCTAACCATTAATTTTCATATTCAGTTAAACAGCAGGAAAAAAGATGATTAATAATACCACGGTTTAGTTTGGATAAAAATTGAAAATCGGTTATGTTTCTGTATTTGTATAGGACCGGGATATGGCGTATGCGGAAAGTTACTTTCACTTGATTAAACTTTATTCATTTTATTTTTTGTCCTGCTGGGTAAATAGATCAGTTAAAAGACTTTATATGAGATCTTTTGTTGGATAGATGCCTTTGACATTCTTATTGTAATGCGGCCATTTTATTTCTAACGTGTTGAAGCATAAGAATTTGTACTTTTATGTACACATTATCATTATATCGAAGTATTGATATTTTGTAAAACAAACTGATATTGACTACTATGAAATCATGGTGTATAAAGTTAGAATACAATCATCATAGTCAAGACAATGTTGTACACAATAATTGTGTGTATTCTAATTTCTTTTTGTTCACACTGACCAGATGACTAAAGGTAACAGCTGAGTTAGATTTATCATCCTGAAGGATTTGGCTGAAATTTCATAAATAATGTTAATTTCTTGTCAATTTAATTTCTTTAAAAAAATTTGGCGGTTAAACAATATTATCTGCCTGTTGTACTGTGGTTGTACACTTCATTAAAACAATCAGATTTCTTTTTTAACATTTAATTTTTTTTTCTTATATTTCCTCATTTGTAGTAATTTATCTTTTTCACACTTATTTAGAATGTGATTGATGAGTTTACGAATATAAAACTTGAATATTAATGATAGTTCTAGTTTATCTTGCATAAAATACAAAGTTTTGTTCGTCACAATAAGTAATAAATTTAAAAATTATTCAGATTTTGTTAGCCTTCTCTGAGGCATTGTTTGATATTTACCTGAAACAGGTTACATTATTTTGATCTAACATCAAAAGAACCTTTCACCTGAGGGAGGGGGTCAAGATAGTAGACAGAAAATTAAAAACTGAAGTAGTTTTTGTAGATGAAAGACAGTTTATCTTGAGAAAAGAACACTTTAGCTTGTTGAAATAACTGAAATGTTTAAATTTTAAGGATACTTTTTGACTAAGGTCAGAAATTAAGATATGGCAGTTCAACTAAGTGGCTACATTATGTCAAAAATGTGGTTGATAGAAATCCCTGTTTGTTGATAGACATTGAACCTACACACATGTACAAATGGCTATTTTCACTTTAGTAAAATTTTCGTTAAAATGAAATTAAACAGGTCAGACAGATGGATCTTATGGTGTCTTCAGTTGACTAAACTTTCAAATTTATATGGGAATTTCATACTGACTTTGAACTTATTTTATTTTTTAACAGAATATTGATCGGCCTTCTGTTTGAACCCCTCCCCTAGAAATATGAAAGTTTACTTAGAAGATTTGCAACTTATCTCATTGATCATGGCCCAGTGCCATCCCTCCCTAATATCCAATTTGTAATCAAAACTTAATGGTCAATATTTTAACTGCACTTAATAAAGAAACCTAATAACTTCCATTTTAAAGTTTTTTGGATGGCAAATTGCCAGAACAAAATCTTTTCAAAACTAGAAAGCTTTCTTTAAAAAACTTTTACAAAAAGGATAATTGGTTTCACCAAGGCCCAGTCAATAAAATGGAATATTAACTCAATAACTTAGAACCATAATTACAGTCACTTGAAAAAAAAGCACACAATATTATATGGAATGTGGTTTAAATCTCTGATTTACATCTGATTTTAGTGTGTTTTTGTGTTGTCTTTACATGTGAATGAGTGCCTTCTACATGACAAATCGTATATGAATTCTTGTCAGTATATGAATAAATGTATCATTAATATTGTTTTAGGATCTAGGGGCACTTAAGGGTTTGGTCAGTGCTTCAATTTCCATCACTTTGCTTGACCATGTTAACCACGCTGAACAATCATTTAGAATGGTTTTTTTAAATAATTTTAATTGTAGGTAGTTGTATTTTATGACTCTTGAATGAGTAACTGGTTAACCTGCACAAAATACTTTCTTTTTATTTCAATTGAAAAAAATGTATTTGACAAAAATTTATTCAGATCAAGAGATTCAGCCAAAAACCATAAAATAATTAAGAGGTGGTTTGTTAAATGCTGCCACAGGCTGGTCTATTTACATTCCTTTAAGGGGGAGGAATATGTAATTATAATGGTTCATTATTTGCCTGGTACTGACTTCTATATGACAAAGTGACTGTCCAATTTGATATTGCACAACAAAACACATTTCATTCTATGATGAATAGCTTTATCTTTATATCTTTAATTTCTTGTTTAATTATATATTCGTACATTATAACATGAATTTTAATGGACACCTTTCTGCTGATGAAATGACAATTCTAGCTTCCTTTAAAATATAAGGTTGTTATATTTTCAAAGAAGGTCGATGCAAGGGATTGATTACAGTACACAAACATTTGAAGTGTATTTTTAGACCTTTTGAAATTATTGGAGTCCATTGGTCTAGGTTATTGATTCAAACACACCCATGAACCACACCAAAGAGGATGCACATCTTTTCCAACCACAGTTGATAAGATTTGTCAACCTGTTATTGGTGGCTTTTCTGTTCACTGTTGCTCCCCTCCCCACCAATAAAATTGACCTGTATTGTGTAGTGGATAGTGGAGTAAAGCCTACATGATTTGCTGTTTGGGCTCTTTATGAAATTAATTATACAATACCTAGAGGACTGCAATTTCTGTTAAAACAACATGAGCATGATGAGAAACTAGGAAAAATAAGTTAAAGAATGATGGTCAATAAGAGACTGAAAATAGGAATGAAACAAATCTATGGTAAAGCATAAAAGCTTTGTAATGGTATTACAAAAATAGTGATCTGTTTCCAAAGGATGCAGCTTATTAAGGACCTTGGTCATTTTGTAGTCCTAAAAAGCTTTTACATGCCTTGTCAACCTCTTTGGGGGGTGAAAACATTTAAATTTTTTTTGCTTTTGATGGAAACTGGTTTTTTGATGCATATAGTTTTTTTTTGTCAACACATCACCGTTAATACAAGTTAAGAAATCTTCCTTATTCAGGAGAAACTCTGAGAATTAATTTTTCAGCGAGATTCAGATTTTATCAAAAGAGCAATAGGAGGATTAAAATATTTTGATAAATTG
>JAULBM010056893.1:0-10393 GCA_032357055.1 Geukensia granosissima
GTTACAAGGGGTCTTTAGCGTGCTTGGGACGTGACATTTCCTAACTACGGGGTGTTTTTAACGTCTCCCTCTGAACGGATTGTGAATTTATACATCCCCCACAATCAGGGACGCCCTTTTTAGAGGACTAGTGCCTCAAGAAAAAGTCTTGTACTTGAATAGCACAGTTAATGCTTATAGGAGTTTTAAGGTGTTTTTTTTTACAAATGCAAAAAAATCGCATATTATGTATCTTTCACAGAATTGGCCCCATGTTTTATCTGTGGGTTCTGCATCTTTAAGTCGCATGTATACCAACCAGAAGCGGGAGCAAGAACAGTGAAACTATACTTTTGAAAAAAAATACGGGTACCCGGGAATTGATTTTTCTAAAATGTCATATCGTTTATATTGGTCGTTTTCAGCAGTAAGTAAGCCTACTTAATCAGATATTTGTATAGAAATATTTGGTTAATGAGTTAATTCGTTTTGTTCATTTTTTAAACATCTATTTTGATGTCATAATTTGTCTTTGTAATGCTTATGTGATTGTCGTGTTATCTGTTTTTTTAAATTATCTTCTTATATTAAGACAACCAAGATTGATTCATAATATATAAATGTCTCTTGTCTGTCTCGATTGTAATTATTACATTTTCTTTAGTCTTGTAAACAAATCAAACTTAACATTTATTTAAATTGTTATTTTGTATCACAACAACGCTTTTTGAAATTGATGTAACGAGTATTCAACAATTACAGTACAATCACAGATATCAGAAAAGCCCAGAATAGAGGGAAAGAAATCCACAGCGTCGTGGGGCCAATTTACCTATACCACACCAAATCATGATTTGCCTGGTTTGATATGCAAGACACCTAATGACTTCATAACACCACAAAATTTGTAATCAAGATGTGTAAATTTAAAAAAAAAAACATAAAAAAGAACGGAGAACGACGAAACAAGTACATCGTTGTCGGTAGATCAAAGACAAACTATATTCAACGAACCACAGAATAAAAAAACCAAATTTTCAGAGGAAGATATTACAAAAATGTACAACTTTTTTTCAGTTTAACGGACGATCGGCACACATTATGCTCCTCTCCTCGTCGATCTATGTCTCCACTTTATTCAAGAGATATCACAGACAATTAGCCGAAACCTTTTATTGCAGTTTCCGTTATATAAATGCTGTTCTCTAATTGAACAAAAGAGGATTCTGATTTAAAACAATGAGCTTGAAATTAAAGACAGAACAGACACTCAAAAGTCTGCCTATACCTTGATGTTCATCTCGAATCAAACAACGGAGGAAGATCTCACGCAAAACTACATGACAAACTTGATAACTTTTATTTTCCGAAATCCAATGTTCCGTTCATTGGTAGAAACATTCGAGCTGTCCCCAGGCGTATGGCGTATACATCTCCGAGCTGATATGATTTTCAGTTTATTTGTTTATATTTCAGCGATTTTCTCGGCAGAGCTGGGTCGATGACATAAAAACTTTTCGTGCTCTTCGTTAGAAGTCATCACTCCAGAGATTTTACGGTCAGCACCACAATCTTGTCGGCCAGTTTGAAATATTCATTTCACAGATGAAGACGAACTTTTTTCTTCGATGTTCCAGAGTAAACCAAAAACCAAAACCAGGCTGTTCCCTTTCTCCGCTTTGATGTTGTTAATTCATGAAACCTTCCGCTTTACCCTAAAATGACAAAAAGCGGATTGGATTGGAAAATCGACAATGCGTCGGATTTCTTTTCAGAGCCAGGAAACCACCGAGTCCATCAAAGTTTTTAAGCTGGGTCATAGCTCATAGTTTTTATTATATATATCTTTGTTCTATCTTGTTCGTGTTTTTTAGATTGTCGTATCTTTAAACTTTCTCTTTTTTCCGGCCCTTCGGTTTTCTTTGGCTTCCTGTTCATATTTGGCTTATTGATGTTAATCAGGTCACGAAGGTCATTTGGTCGATACATATATCTAGAAATTCATTTTGACCGATCTTCTACGCGCAGTTGACTTTTAAATATCTGTTTTTGATTATGTAAGATATTGATTGTGTCTTTCTGTAAGTTTTTGGTCTTGGTATTCTACACTCGTACACCATTAAGAAACAAATTCACAGAAATATTAAGAAGTTCAATCTAGATATCATTGATCTGATGAAGGGATTTTAGGCATTCACATTATATAAAGATAAACACAAACAGCAAGGCTAGGAATCAACGAACTCCTTTACAAAACAGGAGTACGATCAGGTGCTCCAGAAAAGTAACAAAGTATCTCTGTTTATGGGCCTTAGACAAGGATATTTTGCTCCTCGTTTGAAGTTATCACCCCAGAAATTTTACCGTGGGCACCAAAATCTTTTTGGTCGGTATGAAATACTCGTTTCACAGAGAAAAACGGATCTTTCCGTTGAAGTTCCGGAGTAAACTAATGCTCTCTTCGCCTGATGGTTGTGATCCATTGAAACCTTTCCTATACCATAAATTACAAAAAAAGGATTGGAAAATGGACAATGTGGCGAGTTTCTCTTAAGAGCCACGGAGCTCCGATTTTTTGGTGGGGTCCGTATTGATCAAAATTCTGTGTTTTTATAAATTTATAAATAGTTATCATGCTGCTTCTTATTCTTGTTCTCGAGATTGCCGTGTCTAGCTCACTTTTATTCAAACCTTCGGTTTTCTTTCACTTCCTTTTATATTTGGCTGATTGGTATTCTTAATGTCACGAACTTCATTTGGTCCATGAATATATCTACAAATCCACTTTGATCGATCTTCTTACGTGCAGTTAAAATTGACTTTTTAATATCTGCTTTAATGCATGTAAGATCGTTTCTTTTCTTCAAATTTTCTTGGTGTTCTAGACTCGTACACCATCAAGCAACAAATTCGCAGAAATATTAAGAACCTAGAAACCATTGATATAATCATAATAATGAAGGCATTTGAATTCTATAGATATAAAGCAAAGAGCAAGATGCCCTACGCTGCCAGTGTAGGAAAAACACCACCTATTTCAATTTAATTAATTTTTATTATTTATATGTGCAGACTCTGATATAATGTCATTTTTTGCCAAAATCCCAGTAAATAAGGACTTTTTTGTAAAAGGCCATAATCGGACCTGTCAAATCATGCCACATCTCCTAATTTTATATATTTGGCCTGGCATACTTACAACTGTTTTTCTTCAAAACTAAAGGTTAAATTGTTTTAAGTTTTGCAGGGCATTCTCTGTGAATTATATCTCTCATAAAGCGGCTTAGAAGGAAAATCAGTATTAATTTTGCACTTATTTAAACAATCTTTTTTTTGTTAAATGGTAAAGAATGAGCAAGAATATTTGATTTTCTGACAATTTAATGAATTCAACACGGTCAACATAAGAAAGTTAGAATTTCGTGACCAAAAAAAGATAAGATTTTTTAATCGTCTACGATTACTTTGTGAAGTCAAATATAAATATATTTTTTCTGTAGTATAGATGTCAAATGACAAATGAGTTGTTTGAAAAAAGAAAGAAGTCAACATAAAGTAATTATCATATGACTGAACCATTCCTTGAAATATATAAGCTTAGGTCGTCTGGAAGGGAAAGTGTTTTCTTCCTTTTCAAAGGCATCCACCGCATTGCACATTTAACAAATACGGTTTTTGTCATTTACTAGTCCCTGATTGTGATGGATAGATAATACACAATTAGCCCGACTTAAGACGTTAAAAACGTCACGTGCCACGTATTATGCACGTTAAAGACTCCTTGTAACAGCTCACCTAAAGTCGTCAGTTGTCTGTCAGTTATCAAGATAAATTTTCCGCCCATATTCAACCCATATTTTTTATCCAGTGACAATCTAAACGTTCCATCTTCAACGGTCCCATGAACATATTGATTTGCTTTTTATCTTATTCCCATCTTGAATTTAGCTGAACTAATGCCCGCTTGATGTTAAGCAGCAATCAATCGATCAATCATTCTTATTATTTCCACCACGAAATTCCAAACATCCGTAATGACGTTTAACTGCTCAAACGTGGACCTTCATTTGTTACCATGGGCACCGGAGTGGTCTCCAGGGCTCGACCAACAGAGCTGACCCGGAGTGATCCCTATGTGGGGGAAAAGGGAGCCCATTTGTTGTGGCTGTCACGTTATATGTAAAAGATAATGTTTTGTTGATTCCGAAAGACAGAAGACTAATGTTGCTACAATGCTAAACTTTTGCCCCAATCGTACTCCCATTTTCCGGTGACAGTCATAAGCCGTTCCCTTGTTGTGTCCCAACCCACCCCATCTTTCGATGCTTTTGATAATTTTTAAACTTGTTCTCGTCACTAGACATTATTAAACAATCAGCAATCAATCTAGCTTTACTTGTAAACTTTGATTTAAGGAGGTAGACTCATGTTAAGGGACATAACTCTTACAAATCTTTAGTACGTTTGTGTTAACCATTTTTATAAATCCAATGAAAGCATCTTAATAACACAGATTAGTTTTGATCTGTTTCTGTTGAATGCTTAAAGAGCTCTTCATGTAACAGAATATCAAAAACATAATCCTGATTTCAAGAGTTATCTCCTTTAACCTAGATCTACTACCTTAAGAAATACATGCGATATCTAAATAACAAAAGGGAGGTGTGATGTGATTGTTTACCAAAACAATTAACACATACAAGTGACCTTAATGCCTCCAATAACTGACAAAGGCAAACACCGTAGTGTAGGAGAGATTGATTAATTGATTGATTAGTTGTTGCTTAACGCCACGTCTGCAATATTTCAGCCATATCGTGGCGGGAACATAAATATTTATATTAAATAATAAAATATACTTTTTAGAGCAACATTATATAAAACAAATTATCGAATATTTACATATAAAACAAAGTTTTAAGAATATATCGCTAAAGTGTAGAAACGACCTATCACAGTTTTTATCACAGTCAAGACAAAGTAAAATAATATTACAACATATGACAAATAAAGATAACAAACATGTCATAATCACATTATACATTATCACAAAAAGCATTTCACACATGGGACGTTGATCTATATACGAAAATATAGACTAACATCTTTCAGATATGCTAAAAGTTTGTCGCCAGGGACATTTGTAAATAAATCTTTGATATTTTAGACTGTGTAGAATCGATCTATAATATCGGATTTATCTACACAGTCAACTCAAATATGTTTTATATTTTGTCTGCAATGGCATGGGATACACTCAGGAGGCGGCTCATTCTCTAAAATATAAGAATGAGTCGTCCTGGTGTGACCAATGCGACATCTAGTTTAAACAACTTGATCTCTGCGACTTTTGCCCAGAGTGCGTAGGAAAGACTGTAAAAGGTATCAAAATTAAATTGTGATGACATTTAGATGTGGCAATAATTAACTAATTATGATTTCTTTGTATAACGATATAGTAAAAAAAAATTAAAAAATAATATCCAACCTTACTAAGGAGTTTGTCCAAACAATACACATTTTATATTTTTTAATCAATTGGAAAAATATAGTATATAAAAGAAAGCAAATGCATATACTTTTTTTTATCCTTTTGTCCGTTTCCTAAAAATTTGGATGAATTACGCGCTTTTGAAAACCCCTTTGAAACAAATGAAAGCTTTGATTTCTCCTCTTCTTAAAGTACACTCCCAATGTACCCTTTTCAACACAAGTTATCATATTTTATTGAATGCTGTTTCGATAAATCAAATCACAAAGACACATTCCACATATTTTCTGGATTGTGCATTGCATAATTTTTAGTTAGCTGTTACCCCTAAGCACAAACCAAGTTCTAAAAGAATAAGTGCCTTGCATTTCTTTTTTATCAAGCAAATTGTAGACCTAACAAAATAAAAGATCAATTAAAAATGCCTAAACGTTACAGTGTATGAAGTATTTTTCCCAATTAAGGTACGACGGTACCTTATGTTGGAAAAAAACAGCGAATTACGCGCAAAGATTGTTTCAACCGTATTACAGCAATTAAAAATGGTCCAATGAAATGATTTGATACAGCCTAACTATAATTAAGAATAAATAAAAGTGAAAGTGAAATCTTTCAAACATATATTCAAGGTACATGTGCTGTAGTAGAGAATGCCGTCAAAGTGCATTTGCTATAGTAGAAAATGCACTAAAAATACATTTGCTGTAGTAGAGAATGCAGTAAAAAAATCATTTGATGTAGTAAAGAATGCAGTCAAAGTACATGTGTTGAAGTAGAAAATGCACTCAAAATACATTTGCTGTATTAGTAGAGAATGCAGTAAAAAATCATTTGATGTAGTAGAGAATGCAGTCAAAGTATTTTTGCTGTAGTTAAGATTGCAGAAAAAGTACAAGTGCTGTAGTACAAAGTAGAAATTTGTAGCCAAGTGGTTCTCGTCGTTTAAATAGTCATTAGTTGTTATACTCTTACCATTTCTTTTCAATAAATTAGGTCCGTTGTTGTGTTTTATGAATATTTTCTCATTTTGTATTAATGCAGCCTTTTACAGCCTCCGTTATGGTATAGACGCCGGTTCATAATTGAAAACCGCTGTAGGACCTTGTAGAATTAATTACGACTGTCATTTAGTGGATGGAGGTCTCATTGACTATTGTAACATCTCCTATTTTTGTATATTTTCCCTTTCTATGACGATTTCATGGATAACGTTGATATTACCGCGATCTAGACAACATATTTTTATGAGCCAAAATGTAGTCCGTATCATGCCGTTAAATTAGATATATATCACTGTCCTTGTTTTGACTTTCAGTGTGTACTAATTCTACTAAATTTACCAATTTTAAAATCGGTATACTTATTTTAAAGAAGATCTTCTAATCAACAAAATTGGAAGCAAAATATAGGAAATCCGCGATCTTATCAAATGGGTTTATTATACAATGACACAAAGCTTACATATCTCAGATATAGAACAAAAACAAGCCAATAATAATTTTTAAGATAGAGAAATAAAATCCTTCAAATAATGGAGGACAAGGTTTTAAAACAAATAATTAAAAATCATGGTGAATTACTTTCTTATAAACATTTAAAACATCTCCACTTTTGAAAGCCCATTTTCATTTTCCGAAAAATAAATTGAATAACTTAAAATTATCAAACACTGCCGTGAATATTAATCCGTTCCTATACCGGTAGTGGCTAACATCGATTGTGACTATACACCGGATTTGTCTACTGAGTAACACGATGTGTGCCACTTGTGGAACAGGAAGTGTTAACCCTTCCGGAGACCAGAACCCATCCTGCTTTTTGTAGGGTTCGTGTTACTCCAGCTTTAGTTTTTAATGCAGTTTTATGTGTTATATATTTGTCTTTTGTTGTTTCGTTTTGTTGTCATGGTCTACCCCTTTTGGTATCTCCGAATACCTTCTATTAGATAGAGGACATTATGCTCAGTTTTTGAATTAAAAAAAAAGAATCATTTTTATTGAATTTGTTCCCTTTATAATAAATAATGCTTTTAAATAAACTTGGTAAAGCGCATTTAAAATATGTCGAGTTACTTTAAAGCAACAAAGCGAACTAAAAATAACAGTGCCTAAATGATATAAAATCTAATCTTTCATATATAAGTGATAAATAAATAGGATACTCGGTTTCTCTCCACCAGTCTTCATTTGGCTTTTTGTGGTTGGAAAGTTCTCAGGCACTGACCCCAAGCCCACCTCATTTATGATTAATTGTTGGAAAACATGTTCTCGTCCTAAATACATGTATGTATGAAATATAAGCAACAATCAATCAATCAATCAATTTATGTAGTTATTCGCCTTTGTAGTTCTTATACGATTGCCGTTGTTACCTTTTTATTTTCTTCTTATATTACCTCTTATATTAAGGCATACAATTTTGACTAATATTATGTCTCTTGTCTGAGTCAAGTAAAATCCTCTTTAATGCATATTTAACCAACAATTATTTATATGTATATGTGTATCACTATGAGTATTCAATCGACAATGTTAGACAACAGAAGAGCACAGACGAATGATGCTTTGCGGTGATTGTGGTAAACTTGTTCTTTGTTCCTGAGGGTATTCATCACCCAATTGTCAGACTGTCTGACATGAAATTTATCAAAAAAATGTTTTGACGAAATTTGTTTAATTTAAATTCTAAAGCAATGACAAACGGGCTTCGAAAAGTTGTGCCTACTGTCAAATTTGGCTTCCATTCCAACTTGGTTTGGTTCTAATGCTACTAACGAGAAGCTACCAATCGAAATGTACATGTAGAATATAAAAAATACCCAAATTTATTCAAATTTGATATATTTTCGTATTTTGATTTACTTGACATTTTAGACCTTTAGAAGCATGAACAACCTACAAACAGAAAAAAATCAAGAACATAGATACCATTGGAGGTATTTTAGACATTTGCATTCTATGGATATATCACAAACAGCAAGATGTCCTATGGCAAGAAGTGCTTTTCCTTACAATCCTGTGAAACACTTTCACCGTCTTTTTCACGGGAGGTTCTGAGCCTTTGAGCTATCAGTTATTTACAGAGCGCCAAGTGCACTTGACAGCAAAGTCATGGTATTCCAGAGCCTGGTCACCATCAAGATAACAGAGAAGACAATGATAAGTACTCAGGTGAAGTGTATTATACGGCTCCAGGCATCACCACAGAAACACTAATACTACAGGATAAGTAATGCGTATCCAGTGTTTAGAACAATTGATTGAATAAATTGAATGCTGCCTAACGTCCAGATGGAATTAGTTCATGTATATTCAAGACGAAAGCATATTTATATCAATGATGATGAATGAATCATAATTTATAGACTGTTTAATAGTGTTAGCTCACGAAAGCAACAGTTCCACATGCCACCTTATCAAGACATATTATTCTGACTCTTGGCCGACCAGTATTTGCTCTTTCTTCAAACGTAGCAGGGAAGCAGCAAATACCAATTGTATTGTCTTCGGTTTGACCCAGCCGCGGATCGAACCCACGTCTGTCCGCACTCTGGGCAAGCACGCTAACCATACCACCACCGAGTCGGTACGACTTTGGACACCACCACGGAAATATTACTACTACTGGGTAAGTTAGACGTATCCAGTGTTTAGAAAAATAAATGAGAAATCAAACAAGAGAAAATACGGCAAGATATATTCGTGTTTACAAAAAGTCATTCTGCTATCAAATTAATAACACCCTTTAACGTATACAAAAGGACAAATAAATGTCACATAAACAGGAACTGTTAATATAAATCTTCATTCAAACTGCGTCAACTTTTCACATTTGAATTATTCAAACATGAAAAAGTCATTCTCATAGATATTTCTGAGAAGGATGTATATTCATAGCCACGAAAGCGTAAATAATTAAAAATTGAGAAGATTGAAATTGTCATTATGGAATTCTTATTGTGGTAATGAACCTTAATTATAATAGTTATGATCCATTATAAGACTCTATTTACTATAACAGTTAATGCATATATGCAAATTACATATTATTAAAAAAAACATTCAAAGATTTTTATATGCATTTATTTATATTCGATTTTATTAATTCGTCCCTTTTGGTATGTTAAATCAATCACTGCTTTTATAAAGAAATGCACTGTGTACGACATTAGTTTATGTTGCGCAATTATACTTATATTTTAATTCTCATGCTGCCAATAAAAATTAATAGATATATTTTCATTCCCATCCGTCCCCAAAAAAATTGAGAAAATGTAAAAATTTGGATCGGCGCAATTTAAAAACTGGTTGGTAATAGCCACAATTCAAAGAATTTCTGATTTCAATTCTGGTCTGGTCTATGTTTATTAGATTTTACTGCATATGTTTGTAAACTTAATCACAAATTAAATAAATTAAACTATCTTAAAATTATTTTTAGGAAATATCTGTGAGATAAAAATAAAAAGTGAAAAAAAATCCTCCCATCCGCCCCACTTTCATTTCAAGAGGTGGATGAAAATAGAGTTATTTAGTTTATTTTGGCCTAAGTGATATGGCTAAAATCATAATTGGGGTGTTATTATTTTTTTAAGTTGTGTCTTCTTTTTTGCTTGGTTGTAAGTTTTACAGTTTTTGAATGGTTGCCGAAAAGATAATCGTACCATATCTCTTATTTCTATATTGGTTGAAAAATCAACTACAGATTGGTGGGTTTTTCCAAACCATAAATGTATCAATTAACCAGTGAAATGCATGAATTTTATAGTGAGTGATTGAGTGATTGCTGTTTAACGTCCAGTGGGAAATATAAATCACTATGTAGACTGCAACAAAGGGACCGGTAAGGGGGGACTTTTAGACTGCCACTGGAAAAATTGCGGGTTGGATAGGGGCGGAAAATTTAGCCTTGTAACTGGCCGCC
>JAULBM010056904.1:0-2500 GCA_032357055.1 Geukensia granosissima
TAAACTTTTTATGTTTTCGAAAACGGTAAAGATGTTCGCTTGTACGTTTGAACAATTCACGTCCAGTTTGCCCCACAATTTGGTACAGTTCAGGTTCTAAATGTCATGTTATAACGACCCAATAACAGACAACCATGACTCATCCCCGAACGCTATATTGAAATGCGTCTAGGTGATCGAGACTACATGAACCAAAGATTGTGCTTGATGATATCATGATGTATTATAAGATATAAGTGAATCAAATGTTTAATTTACACAAGTTTAAGTTGTGAATATAGAACAGCAACTTGTGTTTAGATTGCTATATTAAATTTAGAGTAATTATTAAAAAAGTATTTAATTAATTTTTCGACCGCACAGCCTGAAAAGAAATTGATAAATGCTACCGACAAAAATAGTAAAAGGGCTTTCGCCATTTTTCTCTTTGCCAGTTTTTACGGAGGAATGAGCATGTTATGATCCACGCTAGATAACTTGCCATGATCTCAGAAAGAAAATTACTAATGTTGAATAAACTTAAATGATTTTGGTATGCTCTGTCAACATTAGAAGGAGTAACCTCTTATAAATAACATTAAAACCATACATAGGCATACCAAGATCTGAACATTGTCAAAGAAAACACTAAAATAAAAAAATTGAAAAAGGAAGCCAAATCCGACGGAAGGGATAGCTAATCAGTCCAATACTTTTAGAGACTTTTCAGCATTATCAATGATAAGAACTTCAACAAATGTATCAAATTTTAATAAAACATTGTTTGACAATTTTCATGTTAGAAAAGTCCAGCAACTTGGCTGGTGAATAACTTTGGGGACCTCTGGTCCACAGGCAAAGGCATCGACCAAGTGGTTTAAAAATATAAAATTACCAATGTTGAATAAACTTGAAGCATTGTGGTATGTTCTGAATAAGCTCTCATCCGTAGCATCAGAACCAAATGATGCTTCAGCTCGCGACTCTTTTTAGTTCAGGTTAGTTAACAAAGATGAATGTGACATTGTACAAGTACTTCTTTTTGGGTTGGGAAATGAGCATGGGGAAATGGACACATGTCTACGTATTGCCAGTTTTTCATTAGGGGTGATCTTAAAACTGTTTAATTTGTAGGGGTCATAAAGTGATGCAATTCCCAAATAAATTGAATTAACACTTTATTTCGAAAATCAAACAATTATATATCAGTAAAATCACATGACAAAATACTGAAAATTACGAAAACAGACTGCATAACGTTATACATGATATATTGAGCTTGTGGACATTCTACCAAGTTTGGAAATTCTTTTTTTTTCAGTTTACTTACATATATATAATAACGAATAATAATGCAATATGAATTACACGTAAGTATTACGAGATCAAAAAAATTTCCGAGTACACATTCCTCTGGTGTAAGGTCAAGATTTACAGCACATAGTTGTAGCAGTGCTGGGCAAACTAAAGCCACAATGATCTAGGCCATGGATATACAAAAAACAAATTATTAGAATTTAAAATTGCCTGAAATTGTTTCAAACGAACAGAAAAAACATCAGAATAGTTTTATTTTTGTTTCCTATGGTACACGTCTAAATTTAGTATTATGTTAACACCACCTTAATTCTATACTCTATGTCAGGCTTTTGTGGAGTGTGATTTTCGAGCTTTATAAAATTATTTTTGCATTTCAACCTTTGTATTTATTTTTAATCAAAAGAAAGAATTACCCCACAGTTCACGGTTTATGTTTTACGCTATGAAATAAAGTTTTAGGTACTATTATCTTCCCCTGAATTTCTCTACAGAGATTTAACATTGAGGGTCGACCATCTTCGTTTAGGCGGGAGTATGTGCCCATTTCATTTTTTAGACCTTCTCTTGCGATTCATATAAGAAGAATCAATTTTTAAATTTTCATTCAGGTGCGCCTCAAACAATTTTACAAGTTATCGTATTCTAGTTTAATTACTTAATTATTACGCAGCGTTGACAATGTGTATTCCCGGTCTCGTGCTAGTTAGTGTAAAGAGCCACTTCCGGCAAACAAATTGCTGACTTTACAATGTAAAATCCCCGTAGAAAATTTAAAACTCGGCGCTGCATTAAATGCATCGTGATTGCTAAAAGTTATTATTGCAACCTACTTGCACTTTTACCTGTTCCAACAAACTCTGACATAGAGTTTAATTCAATTAGTTTTGTACTTTATCTGGACTTTTAACATTAGTTTATAAAATGGTTTCATTGAGAAGATTACTCTAAAGGTACTGTCCAAAATGGTACTATTTTTGCCAAGCTGTTCTGGTATGAACCCCGAAGAAGAATGGCTTTTACTGCCCCAAAAAATTCTATGAAATTTGTTTTGATTTATATTTCTCTTAAAATTCCAAAAAAGGTCATAAGTTATCTTGTTTAAAAAGATCACGAATAAAGACTATCAAAATTTTATCCCACTGCAATTATGACAAATTATTATTGCATTTATTAGTTTTTGTTAAATCGAAATGCCAAACTG
>JAULBM010056904.1:7500-10393 GCA_032357055.1 Geukensia granosissima
ACAATAACAAAACCTGCAAAAGGTTTAATTTAGTGTCCAGTTATGCTTCTCGAATAAGGCAGTATTACATGAATTAGCCAGTTTATAGATTTCTTACATTGAAACACATATGGAATTGGATTTAATAAAAAGAATAAAAACTTTCTGAGAAAACTGTCCTTTTTGGATCATTAAAAGTGATGAGAAAGGCTTGAGAAAGAGATATTAATTTTTAAGGCCTTAATTGTTGTTTTATCAATTCATATTTTACAGTTGTAACACGATGGATGCTTGATAATCCTATTCCCTTGTCTTTTATTACTATTATAAATTTTTAATTTTTTGTATCACAGTAAAGCACAGAACTGCAGCCAGTTCGGTGGTTTGTTATTTACTCTGGCTAACAGGATTGACAGTGCACCTATAGTTGTCAGCAGTGCAAGTTGCACATCAGAATTGTGCAAATGGGTTGCTCCAAGCAGGACATTAAACCAAAAGCCACAACCTTTGTCGGAAATTAACCTGTCAAAACCCAGACTAGAATCAGGAGTATCTACACCTACAAAACCCTTAGGTAGTGCTTCTAAAGGTTTTGACCCAGACATATATCAGAGAAAATGACCTAGAATGGACTTTGTCCCAGCTGTCAGACTTAAAAACTATTTTCCCTCAGACAGGTATATATAAAAATTAGTTCACAGTAAGTCTTAAGAAAAGTAAAGTCTCAAAAGGCAAAGTTAACTTTTATATAATTTCTAATAATCTTTCATCATTTAATGTGTAATATATGTGTTCAGTCTTTGTTATTGTCATTAGAACAAGTAAAATTTCAAGAGGAATTTATTTAATAATAATTGATTAATGAACAATTACGGTCAGTTCTTTTACATTCGCCTTCAGCTCTATCAGGGTATTATACAGCATTATAATTTGAGGTATTCGGCAAGTCATACCATTCAATTCTCTATTTGCAGAGGTCAAAATAATCACCCATAACCGTGACCTTAGGTCCTAGTATAAAACCCACTCTGCACGTGGAGCTCGTCATTCTATTTTTTGAGACGGCAAGATGTACTGTATTTTATGGAACAGGTGAACGTGGTTCTCTGTGGATCTAGGATTAATAAATATTGGACTTATTTTAACAAGAATGGCATATTTTTTTAATGTTTAATATGACGAACGAGGTTCGTTAGTTTCCAAATTTTACTTTCATTTTTATTTGTTTACTTCCGGCTGACTGAAATAGCCATTTACACGTATGACTGAAAAAGCCTGTTTTACCATTTATTTATTATTGTTGTTGTTGATTAAATGCTGACTTAAAAGGCCCCTTTTATTATAAAAGTATTATTTCTTTACCTGAATAAACATATCTGACACGTGGTGTTATTCTTAGAATTTGAAATAAACATGGCGGAAAAGTCATAAATCAGCTGTTGTCGAAGACGACTTGCTGTCATGCAATGCGGAATATAGCGAGTCAGAATTGCCAAATGACTTAGTTGTTGGAAATAAAAATGGTAAAACTACTCGTTCTGATAATGTCCCGGCCAAAGCCCGAGTTATCAGGGGTACCGCAATAAAGCGCAAATCTTCTGTCATAAGGGGCATAGCAAACCCAAGTCTGTTAAAAAAATCTGGACCGGCAAAAGCCTCTTGTTTGGGTGATATTGAATAACAAAAAGTCCCTGATGTGATAGTTAATAGTTTGAGTTCTCTTACTGGTATTGTTCGAAACATCCAGTCAATATTAAAAAGAAATCTGTTTCTAATACATGTACAAATTCTGCTGCTGCTCATTATTCAGGGCCGTCTGCCATTCTAAGTCGCCCCCTTCTTCAGATGAAGTTGTATATGAGTCTGAATACTCTGAGATTAATTTTGTGCCCTAGAATGAAGGCAATTATTATCCTTATGTACATGTAAATATACCTTCTTCTCCCCCTCAGAATTATAATTATGATGACTTCAATGTGGACTTTTTGGGGAGCTGTTCTTCACAAAATGATGAGATAGGTGGAGACCTACAAATGGCCTTCCAGAAAGCTTATGATAATATTACTGTGCCTGGCACTGGGACTGCTCCAGCCTCCAGTAACTGTCCAGTTACTAATGTAGTTCCCCAAAACCAGACCTGATTTTGCCAACGTAGAAATTAAGCGGAAATGGGTTACCGGGTGCTTAATTCTATGTGTGATATAGAATGCAAGACAGGAAAACTCCAGTTTTGAAAAGCGGAATTCCGCTTTAAAGCGAAAAAAATCAGGTCTGCAAAACTCAGACTTATACTGATTTCTTTGCAGCAGGTACTTGTAACATAAATGATGAACAGGTAGATGAGTTTGTTTGGAAAATACCATAGTTTAATACGGGCCAAAAAAAACTGGACCCAAAATCAGTTCTGTGCTTGCTAAAGCTGTTAATGCAGCATTCACGATTAAATCTAAAAAAAGATACCATCTCTGATATTGGCAAAAAGTATTTAAGCCCTGAAAATGCTTCTTATCTTTGTGTACCCAAATGTAACAGAGAAATTTGGAATGCTGTTGGTAATTTTTCACACAACAAGGACTTGTCTCTTCAAGAGATTCAGTAATTCTGATCCTTGAGCCTTCTTCCAATAGTAAATTTGGCTGACAAGTTTTCCAAAAACAGCATGCAGATTTTGATTAAATGCGAGATGAGTTATATGATATAGTATTAGTCTCACTGGCCATAGTTTTTATCTCTTGTCTAATAAAAGGCGCCAATCTTTCTTCATGACAGATATGGTCAAATCTGTAGTTCTGACATTCCAATTACCAACCAACTTTTTGATGACAACTGTCCTTCTAAACTTATATTGATTGATTGATTGTTGTTTAACGTCCAGTGGCAAATATTTCATGCATATTCAGGACGGAAACAAGTT
>JAULBM010056915.1:0-10393 GCA_032357055.1 Geukensia granosissima
ACATTTGACTCTATCCGTGAACCACCTTACGGACAGGTGTAAACTGTGAATTTGATTTAATAGATCCAAAATTTTTAATATTTTTTATTTGGTAGATTCTTAATAAAATTGTGAAAAATTAAAGCCTGTCAACATTAATGGTTTTCACTGGCCTAAACTTTTGCGCCATTATAAGAAAAATTTAACTAGCAATAAGTCCATAACCTGAAGGTAGGACAATTTGACTGCCACTTGTAAAATGCTGTTTGCATCACGTTGGAAAATTTAGTTTGGCAACTTGTTGCCTACTGAGTACTTTTAACAAAATGACACATTGACTTAGATTTGCTAATAATTTAGTATTTTCCTGGCACAGAGCATCTTAGCTTTCATAGGTTTCGGTTCTTATGCTGCTGATGAGTGGTTACGCCACGAAATAATTATATACAGGACAAAAAAACTCACAAAGTCCCACTTAAGCCAGGAGAAAACGGAGGTAACTTACAAGGTCTCCACAAAGCCTCCAAGAATGGTAGAATACCAATCCTTGTAAAAAGCTCTAAATCGCCTCATTTTCAAAAGATTTGGCTTCTCGTTTAAATTTTTTGGAATACAAGTACTTATAGTATGTTTTATAGAACCATAGGTTTTGGTTCTAATGCTGCTGATGAGAGGTTATGCCACGAAATACTTATATACAGCATAAAGAAACTCACAATAGCTTGGGGCAAACAGTGATTTTGACTATACACCGGCTTTGTCTACTGATTAACACGACTGGTGCCACCGGTGGAGCAGGAGTTGCTACGCTTCCGGAGCAACTAAACTCACCCTGATTTTTGTGGGTTCGTGTTACTCCAGCTTTAGTTTTCAGCGTAGTGTTTCGTGTTTTCTATATTTGTCTTCCGTTTTATTTTGTTGTCCATGGTCTTGTTTGTTTTCTGGCTTAACGACGATTTCTGTCTGCCCCTTTGGCATCTTCGAATGCCTGTACAATAATCATGACATTGGTAAACATTTATTTAATCATCTCGTATGAGCTGGGACCAATGGTTACGAATTCCGTGCCTACAGTGCATGTTCACTAGAAGGAGAGGTCGGAGTATAACACCTCCGCTCCAGCTTATGAAGAGACCCTCTAGCATAGATTATACCTGCTGGCAAAATAAACGTCAATTTGACAAGCATAGAAAGGAGCTTCTTGTTTGAGGACTTCAAGTACTTGTACCTTAAATGAAAGTTTCAATGTAAGTGTTTGGAGCGTCTGGTGTCATCACTTCTTAAAAACACCACTTTCTGACTTTTTTCTTTATTTCTTGTGCTATTTTGTTTTAAAAATTCTTTCTTCCTCGCCTTTAATCCAGCTTTGTTTACCGATTGTAGAGCTATCTTGACTTTAATCATGTTCGGAATAGATATGCAGAACATTTTTTTCGGTTGCTTCAAGCTAAGGCGCATTATATCACCGTTTTGAGAACTACTAAACTGTCATCACCAAAAACGTCAAATACAATAAAATGACGTCAAAGTATAACGGACATGAAATAAGTCAACTAAAAAGGATAAAACCATCGAATATGGAATGCACAAATATTGCATGAATGTCTGCATCTTTATTTTTGGATCTTTTATACACGATTTAACAATATAGGGACAAAATCAAAATCAAAGCTTAATTCCTGAAAGCAGTCCAATCGTTCCAAATAGGTCTAAACATTATTAACTCAATTTTGTAAGCTACGATAATCACGTGTTTAACATGAGAAACAAAACACTTGCTGGAGATGTTAACCGATTAAAGGACATGAAAACAGGGGAAACTTCTATTTGGTAATACTAATGGGCAATGGGAGTATAGAAAGTCTTTTTGCATTATTTTTTGTTTAATGCATTGATCAGGTGCTCTATAGTTAATTGGGTGAATTTCTATTTAAATTTTATAATTTGTCTTTTACTGCCGTCTTTGATTTTTTCTTAGACAGCTTGTTGGACGAGAGCTGGGCTTCCACTAAACCCCACCATATGTTTCATATCCCGTCCAAAGTAAGAATTAGTGGTCATAGGTTTGTCTTTGCTTTAAATGTTTTTTTATTGTACATTTTTGGTAATATTCATATAAGATTAGTTTTATTTTACGTATATTTTATGGAGATTTAGATTTTTTCACTAGGGGTAAATTCCACCTTTATTGAAGGCCTTATGGGAAAGGTCTAAATTTGTAAATTCCCTAATTTATTTTCGTGGTTAGATTGCGGTATCTGTGGCGATTCCCAAACATTTTTTTAATTTTCAAACTAACGGGTGATAACTCCTTAAATAAAAACGTAAGCATATAAAATTTATCATTTATTTTACACTGTAAACTTGAATTATTCAACAGAAAAAGTCTTTAAATTATTACAGCAAAATGTCATTACAGTTAGAAGTAATGTCCATTTTTATAAGTTCATCTTTATGTGTCTTGATTTCTTAACCCTTTACCTTTTCAAAAGATACGACAAGAATTGCATTACGCCAAATGGAAACCGAACGATGTAGTTTCATCCAAGAAGCCATCCACAGAACGAGGTATGTCCATAGCTGTTGCTTTGCAATGATCCACTGGCACTATGAGTTGAATGTGTTCTCACGAAAATTATATCCGCTTTAATGGCACTTATTACTACTGTTTTAGACGAAGTATCATTATCACAAGCCAATGAAGCATCCACATATAGGATTCCCTGTGATTCACTATTTTTAACTATTTCTATCGTGGCTTGTGCATGACAGTATACGCGTATTGAAAATGACATGACATAAACTCCATCAACTGGAACAATAAATGATCCAGAATACGGATTGTATGCTCCCCCGATATTTACTTTAACGACATCAAATACCAAAGGATGGTGGGTACTTGGATTTGCCTCCTCTTTACTCATGTACGCATAAAAAGCTATTGGACGCGTGGAAATTGTTGAAGGAGGATTGGTTGCCGTCAATAATAATCGATTTTCTGAAAAAAAAATTTGCATTTCATGAAACAGTTTAATCGGAGATATCTACTATATAAAACTGGTAATGACTCAAAAATTAAAAGCGGGAATGTAGTTTTATGCGTAAAGAATCTAAAGATCTGAGCAAGTAACATTTCAGTAGTTAAAAGTGATCGGAAATTATGTCAATGTCAGCAAATGTTTTTGCTTTTTACATCGTCTTGAAAATTTATTATAATATTATTTTAAGATTTAACAAAACCGAAATAGTATATCCTTTGACAAGCATTTTTATGTAACAGCATACATTGGCATAAAATACTGAAATGAGTATTTTGGAATCTTTGGATACGAGTAATCCATTTTCAAATGTTAGGATCTTTTCTTCCTATGTTTTGTGTCTAATGCTTCTCTTCATGATGCGAAGTTACTCCTAAAAATCCGCAAACAGCTTATCAAATTTCCCCATTATTTATTAACATTGGTAAACTTTTATTCTAGGTGTTTTCAATTTCAGCGTTTGACATAAAACAATGAAAACAAATACGGGATTTTGCATAATTATAGACTATATTTTCCATTAAAAAGATTTTAAAAACCACCATGACTATAATGATTATATCATTTGAAACCTACATTGACAAGTTTCAAACAAATATTTTTTCTAGTAAAGGAACTTACGAAAAACTGATCAAAACAGATCGACAGCCGATTTGATCTCGGACTCGTTTGCCATATAACCACATTCACGTTTACCGGACTGAATGCTAAAAGTCAATCGGAAATTATTTCCTGAATATTCGGTACGTATTCATGACTGACGATGAATGAACCCTGTTATTCACTACACGAAAAAGCTGAGTGGGATTTAAACGTGTTAGCCAACGAAAGCAAGAGTCCGCAGGAGATATGCCACTTTACACACTTATATCAATAGTGCAGAAATTAAAATCCAATACTGCCTAAACAAATTTTGGTTCGTTGAGGTGTTCACCAATATGGACACCATAAAACTGTTTTAGACATGAAATATTTAACACTAATAACGGAAATAACTTGGAAGCTTATGCAGGACGTAGAGGCTAATGAAATTCAAATTGGAAACGGCAACAATATCCTAGTAATTTTCCATATTTCGGGGTTATATTTATATATATGAAACTTATGAATCTGCTGACAATTGCGGACAATAAAACAATACATTAGAGAGAGTTCGATGTGTAGCCGAAGTTTCAATTATTACAATTAAAAAATGCAAAAGAATTTGTAGCCGGCAACAGATTGGTCTCTAGGGCTCGACCAAAAGCTGATCCAGCGCGATCCATAGATGGCGGACACCCACTCGTTTTAGTGCTGCCAGGACATAATATGGCAAGCGTGGTTATAAACCATAGTAGGTGACGTATGACGGAGCATATTCACGCGCCATGCAAAATTACAAATGTTGAAAAAATATGGAGAATGTTCGTAGGCCATATGTATTTGATGGAGTAATATCTCATCAGTAGCATAAGAATCAAAACGTATGAAGTCCAAGATCCAAAAATAGCAAAAGAAGCACTCAAATCCAAACAAATCGAGATGGAAAGCCAAATCCGTCGACAGGAACAACTACTAAGTGCTATACTTTTCGAGGCCTTTCCGTATTTTAATGTTTAAGGGTTTTACAAATGCAGGAAATTTCTGTAATACATTGTTTGACAAGTCTGCCAACTGGGCTAGATTTCAAAAAAAAAAAAAGAATGCTGGTGCCGCTACAAAAGGCTAAATAGTTGTCCCCGCCCATTCCTCCTTTTGTCCAGTGGCTGTCAAAAGTAGATGCACTGTTGTGAAAGGGTAAGACCTTGTTTATTGCCTTTTGCTAATTAAGGATGTTTGCTACTTCTTTTCAAAATAACAATGTGTAAAATGGTTATTATAGTGTTTAAGACCTTTCACAATGGAACAAAATAATCAGAAAAAAGTTGGGTCTGTGTGCTGGTTTACGAGACATTTGCATCTGAAAAATTGCCTTTAAAGTGGTTTCTCTGGATTTTTGATAAGCTATAAAGTGGGTAATAATTAAACACGAGGAAGAGTTCAAGATTCTGACAATAATGGCTGAACATGAGCAGCGAACATTCTTAAATGGATGATGATTAATTATATGTTTTTTTGCCATGAAAACATTTCTTTATTATCTTTTGTTGAATTTGAAATCATCAACGTCTTTTGTTCTTTCCATTATGTTAACCATCCATATTTAATTGGCAGTATTATTTACCTAAAGGGTTTATATGTCGCAGTTTATCCGTTTCTCTCGAACATGTTGCAACAATCAGCATTTTTAATCAGGGGGGCATTTATCAGGTTATTCTAAATCTATCTTCGGTTACTATGAATCACAGAGTTCACAATGGTATGGTTTAAGTGCTACTGATGATAAGTTACTCATTGAAACCACAAATATATCAAAATTTACCATATTTATTTAACATTTGTAGTTTGGTTAGGTGCTTGAAATCTAAATAAAGCAACTGTTCATTTTTACCCCTCGTTGTGAGGTGTTGAAAAAGGATCTTTAGCGTCCTGTGAGCGTGGCATTCTCGCAAGACGAGGAAAGGTCAGTTCCTATAAAAGACGTTGATATAGAAATTTATACATCCCACGCTTTAAGGATGAGTTACATAATAAGGCCAGAAACTGAACTGCCGGCCATTGGGGTAAATCAATGTTTGCTTCTTTTCGGATTTACATTAACCCGTAAAAGATTGATTGAGAGCTGGGTAATATTTCATTAAAGACATGAACAAATATAACAATTATTAAAACTATCAAAAATATAGTTTGGGATGGACACAAATGGAAACACTTTTTTATTGTTACTGATAAATGTTTACGGGACGGAATATATTATAACCTGTCCCCCGCTTTTTAACGAGATGACATCTGTGCTATGTAAGTCGATCCAAGGAGGCCGTTCAAGTCACTTAACCAAAAATAAGGTTGAATAATTCCACGACAATTACTGGTTTCGTAACACACAGCAATTAAATAAGAGTAGCCTGCTTGATCCTGTTTAGTTTAGGATGTCTTTGCAGAGTGTTTTCAGATGCCACAAATTATTTTATATTATGTAAAAGGAATGTAATACATGTAAGTTATACTATCATAAATGCCTTTACTTCAAGTTCTACGGTAATCGATACATTTATTATCATATAATGCATAATAAACCTTACCTCTTTCAAGGCTTACAGATCTTCGTTTGATCGCGACATTTTCAAGTCCAGCCTTTTCTTTACTTTGGTTATCATTTGGCATATCTTTTTCTTCATTTTTATCGGTTTGGGTGGCTATTTCTTGCAAAAGTCTTTCTAGTTTGACGTTTAGTACATCAATCATATTATACATAGTCTCTACAGTTGTACTTAATTTCACTCTCATTTCATTATTAGTATATCTTTCGGTAAGCAAAGCCTTTTCAAGACTATTATTCCTGCGGTTTTGCTGCATCAAAAGGTTTTCCTGTCTTTGGAAACGCTCTTCAAGCCGCTTTAACCTCTCGTTTGTAGAATCTTTGCAGTTATATCCTTGCAAAAAGCCAAAAATAATAACTATTATAAGAGGAATTCTTGTGTGTATGAAATCCATATTGGAACTAAAGTTGAAAGAGGTCATTGGTAATAATACAGATAAATGAAAGGTTATCAATTTCTACTTACATTCAAAGACCAAATGAAATATACAGCTCATGACCTGATGAACGCTGATAAGCCAAATATAAAGGTCGGGGAATTTCACAGATAACATTGTTGGAAAGATGTACACTGTATCTTTCCAACATACTTTCCGGTATCAGAAAATAAATAAGAGCTTACAACTTAAACACTGTTAGTGTTCCAGAGGAAAACAACATTTAATTCTGAGACGATATTGTATCTTTCGATTGTGAAAATTCACCTTGAACTGGATCGGTATCTCTTTAACCATTTCTGGGTTTAAGCAAGATTTCGTTAAAAGGGTATATAGATTGTTAATGGATAATGTTGCAGCTAGATGCCTTTCCAAAAATGAACGATTATGAACATGTTGAGAACTGTCAACGACAAACTAGCCACGGAACATGGAATTCACAGGGAGATGGTGTGATTTCAGGGAATATCTTAAAGTTTAAACGTATTTCTTTTTCTCATATGTGCTCTTAAATACGAAGAGGACAAAATAGAAAGTTACTTATTAACTCTTCTATCCGGTTAAACATAGAAAACAACAGAGATGGTTTTAAGCTTGTCTTAATCTATAAGTTACAATATACATACATAATACCAAAAATGACTAAATAAAGTAAAGAAATAAAAGTGTGAAATCTGAGAATAGTTCGAGTTATTTCAGTAGAAAGCACAATAACATGGCGGAATAAGTAAGAAAGTAAAAACAAAAAAAGCGCAGTATCAGTAGATTCCCTAACATGGACCCTAATATGAGTACTGCGGTGTATGTTGGAAACGTTCAAACATTGCAAAGTCACTTTATATAAATTTTGTCTATCGGTGTTCATTACGTCCTGAATTGTACATTTCATTTAGCTCGAGAATGTAACAAGAAATTCATAAAGTTTGACTGATCTTCCAAATTTTTGCCACTAAGCGTGTTTGATGAAGAAAAAACCAGAAAAGCGTTATATTTAATTTGGTCTTGAATATTTGTTCTGAACTTTTTAGGATTTGGATCGTGTCTTGATAGCATATATTGCATATTCTTTCCTTTAAATGTTACATGTTCAGCAATCTAATAGTGTTAGTGTTTCTTCACTGTCAATTTAACATCCTAATAAACAATCGATATTTTATGCTGAAATTATGCCCCTTTTGGGGAATCCAAAGTTGCTTTTAGAAAGAATATACCCTTAGATGAGCGCTTTCCCCTTGAATCCACACGTCTTGACACAACTGTTTTATTTAATTTTAAGAACTTGTATGTTATACTTTAATTGAAGCTCTTCTTAAATGTCCCATTGCAATAACAGGTCAGCGTCACAAAAAGAATAAGTTTCACAATCATTTGTAGATATGTTGCACAAATTGTTCAACTTCCCTTTTGTGGTCAATTTGCTACTCAAGATTCGGGAGGGAAACGGTTGATTCTTGATTTTGGTACCTTTAACAAATTTGTGAAGCATGATAAAATTTAATTTTAAGAATTGAACGTCATTGTACACTGTTTTGAAAAATATACTTTCATGCTAAAAGATGCTCGATAATCGGGATATTTACATGAAGACATTCATTAGCAAAACCAGACTTATTTGGGTTTGGGTTTTGAATGAAAAGGACATTTGTTGTTAAACTGTGATGCCTGTCGAATTAACAGTTGTCAAACTGAGCAAATAAAACACTAATAAATTGGTATTTTCAAACAAAAAACAACAATTTTTTAAGTCTTCATTAAATTCCCTTAAAACTGAACGGAGGACTGGTTGGCCGAGTTGTTATTTTGAATTTGCTGACTCTTTAGGTGCAAACATATTTTGGCCGTTCAAAATCCCCCCTCCCCGGTCATTTGTGAGAGCTGCAGTCAGTGCCGTGAATTATAATTAGGTAAAGGCAATATTTATTTACAGTAACAATAAAATAATAACGATGAAATGAATAAATGTTTATCCTTGGCCTCTAAAAATTTAACTTTAGACAGACGATGCTATTGATAACGGTGGTGGGGGGGGGGTGATGTAACAGTCAAAACAAACACTCGGTCATAATGTTATTATTGTGTACGTTTCACCTGCTTCAGTTATTTAAAAAATGGTACAGTTTAATAACCAGAAAATATTATTTAAAAATCTTGTTGAATTGTATTCTCCTAGAAAAATGAAATACTTTTAAAGAGGCACGCATTTTGCATATTTAATCACCTGTTGTTAATATACGGAAATAGGAACGTATTCTAAGGGCCAGTAGGAACTTTTTTTCTGTCTGTAATGTTGCAGGATTGTTTTTTTTTTATGTCTTACCATAACATGTTTTATTGCATATGTATTTTTCTTGTTGACTGAATACATCTTAAATGCTGGGAGACATTACTATTTTCATGATTACATGTACATGTATCTAATCGATGGTCGTGTCTTGAATAGACTATGAGCATTTATTTGATGAGTTTAAATTTGTTAAGTTGTTAATTCTCATAGATGAAATATTCATATTTTGTATGCTTATATATGTTATGAATGATTTTTGTGCATTTGTGTGTGTGTGTGTGTGATTTTCAAACTTGTATGCAATCAGAGATATGTACATGTTGGTGATTTTAGTCAAAACTTGTATGTGAATCAACTTAAATCAAATAATTCACAAATGACACAATATTCAAAACTGTTGAAACAAACTTTACTGTTGAAATAAACTTCCACTTTGGCAAAACACGTGCTATAATTGTCGTCTGCAGAAATTGAGCGCAAATCTTCAATTAATATTTGATGACTTGTTCACTTTATATTAGAAAACAAATTACTCTTTCAATGAGTTCAAGTATTTTCTAGAATTTTTACCTGAAAATCCACTTTACTCGTCACATTGTTTTGTGTTTTCGGCTGTAAATGATTGCATCGTCGTAGCAGTCGACTGGCCTGTCAGACGGGCACTTGTTGAAAAATTTACAATTACAATTATACACATGCGCAGTAGAATATTTTTACACATTCCAATTTTAATGGCAGCGCTTGCCCAGTGGGTCTTCCTCCCCACAAAATTCCACAAATCCAACAGATTCCACAAACCCCAGAATTACGTGAGATTGAGCGTCTGCTTCATTCTGAACAGTTGGTATTTTCTGGCTCTGTTAGATTCATTTAGAATTTGACCTTTTGGCAGAAAATTTACTTATTTTATCTTAATTTTTACCGAATTTGTACGGAAAACGGTAAAAATGAATTTAAGTAATTTCTGAAGTGATAACATTTTATTTGTTTAGCAGAACTTGGAGCCGGTCTCCAAAAGTTTGATTTTTTCCTGTTAAAGGAAATCTAGCATTTGTTTTGTTACTTTAGGACAAGCATTTAATTAATTTCTAGTCAGAATAATTTTCCAAATATTACGTTTCATCATAAAACAATCAAGTTAAAAATTATTTATTGTTAATGTTATACTATTTTTCTGTAGTTGAAGTTGCATATTTAACTTGAAATTGAATGATCACAGTTGTTGTTTTGAAGTTTATTCATAAAGCATAACCAAACTTCTATTTGTCTGAGAGTAAATATCCCATTTTCTAGAATATAACCTGAATTTTGTTATGAATTCATAAATAAAATTACAATTCTGGAAAGGATTCAGAATTGATATACAGTGAAACCTGTCTAAACCGAACCCTGAGAAAACCAAAAACCTGTGTAAACCAAACATCAGATTTAGTCCCAACCTTGAAAAATCTTTGCAGACATAACCTGTCCAATCCGA
>JAULBM010056926.1:0-10393 GCA_032357055.1 Geukensia granosissima
GATTTAACTGTAGCCACATCTTATCAGACCATCGTTTTCTTCCTCTGAATGCTTTAGTTTTTCTCTGGGGCCATGTGGATTCGGTGAAATGATTCCCGTGCTTGTATTGTCTCCTTTTCTATACAGTCCGCAAAAAGTTAAGCACCACCTTGGTGTTGATAATATTTATTTTTTGGACAGACAAAAATTGGTTTAGACGTTTAATTTGTTCAAAAACCTTTATTTCTTTATTTAATATGATTCAATGACATTAATTAAATCAGTCATCCGAATTAACAAAGGACATTTAGGGTACATATTCACCAAATCAAAAAGGGCGAAAAATCAACAACACAAAAAACGATTTTAAGTTTCACTTTGAGAGTTTTTTAACACTCTTTCAAAAAGATACAAGTATAACTTTTATTATGAGTACATAAACTATCATTTAAAGTTAAGATCGTTAGTATCTGTATGGTATAACCTCCGCGCTTCCGATATAAATGTTCAACACGCCTTCTCATTCTTACGACCAAACGCCGAAGCCTATACTATTACAAGTTACCCCGTGATGAACCTCCGAATATTATATATCACGTGAAGACACGTTAGCTCTGGGTCAGATTTAGCCTGACGTGAGAGAAACATGGATGTCTTTAAAATTCTTACAAAGTACAGGAGTGATGAAAATCCTGTTTTACTTAAGCATGATGGAAAAAAAAAACATTTCACGTTAAGCAAAACAGAATTGATCAGAGTCGCTGACAGTGTTAATTTCAAATTGGTGGATGTGGCGAAAGTGGCAAATATTGAAAATAACAAACCAAATCTCGTGAAGCTATTAAATGGGCACTAAACGTGATGAAAGATTAAGATTCTACGGATGAACCGGCTCCTAAAAGGAAAAAAATCACCAGATTCTACCACGGTAAAATACATATTTTTATGATATGCAGTGAAAACAAAAATAAATGAAGGGGTAAATAAAATAAGAACTAGGAAGGTGCTAAAATATGGTTATTTCACTTTGTTATCGTTTAAAATTCTAGCATGCAAAATTGTAGGGAAAACATTGAGAATGTAAATCGAAGATAAAGAAGAAGGTAAATATATAATGCATGCGACATGAATAAGAAATAGCATATATTTGTAAAAAGATATAGGAAAGTAGAAGGAAAGGGCAACGAGCAGAAATCATATGCATGCGACGTGAATAAATATATTAAATATTTTTTAGAGGAAGAGTTGATAGTTAAAAATCATGCATGCGACTTGTATAAGAAAACTGTAAAATGAGTTTGAAGAGCGATAGTGGAAGGAATGCATGCGACAAGAATTAAAAAAAGAAAAAAAGTATATGATATAATGCATGTGAAAAAAAAGATTTGAAAAGAGATAGAAAACTAGATGGAAAAGAAATCTAATGTAGGTGAAATGAGAAGAAAGGAAATAATAAACAATAAGTTTTAGCATAAGATATGTGGTGTTGGATTAGGAATGACAGCATTTCACGGATCAAAATATTTAGCATGCGGGAATCGAAAAGATTTAATTTTGGAGAAAATTTTATTGATTTGAATGATAAGTTTACAAATAAAGGAAATATAAAAGAATTGTAAATGATGGGTAATAAGTGAAGTTACATAATGATTACCAATTGATATGTTTTAACAGTTTGCGTGGAAATATTATGATAATAACATTGTGTTAACCAATGTCTATGTGGTCAGGGTTGACTATATTTAATTCAATGGAATGGTAGTGAAACGAAAATAATCGAAATTTATACGATTTCTGTATTTGTATAAGGGTTGATTGGAAACTGTAATGTTTTTGTGCAACAAGTTTAGAAAATATATTCTGCCTTTGTTATATACTATTTCGTTCATTCATTACTTATTCAAGCTTCAGTTAACCGCACTGTGACGTTTCGCTGTTAGCCACTCCCACCATAGCCTCACTTTGAACTTGACATTCTGTTATACTTACCATGGAAATTGCTTTTTTTCATTTATAATTATTTGGGTATCGGTCAGGTTAATAAAAATGATTAAATGGGTATGGACTTGCAAAAAAACACGTATGTTTTAATCGGTAAGGTCATATTCTGAATAAACTCATAATATTATCTTCTAAAGTCAATAAAAGACTCATCTTGTAGTTTCATACAAAAGTTGAGCTTTTAGCAAGATGGTCTTTTTTATCTTAATTTTTAAATAAAAGATAGTAAATAATATACGACAATATAGGACAATTATTTTCTGTAGATGACATTCTTTAAACAGATGGAGTTGATCAATTTAGTTTAACTTTACTGAGACATGAGTATCTGTTAGAATAACACTAATGTATCATTCGTTTTTGTTGGTAATGTTTACACAAGCATGTTTTATTATATGTCAACGAACTATCAGAAATCTGTATGACTGAAATATATGAGATCGGAATAATTAAAGTGTGATGAATATTTGCAAATTTTCTTTTAATTATGATTAACATCATGAATATTACGTATGATAAGCCATTAAATATTAGGTCATAATAGAAAATCTTTACAATGGGTTTCCTTTACATCTCTCGAACAGGTTAAATCATTGAAGAGAAAGTCCTTGAGTTGAAGAAAAAAATTACGAGAAAAAATATCAAGATGACGCCGATGACAAGAATGGGTAAAAAGATATGTGAAGGAAGAAGCCATAAAGGGCGATGAGGTGGATATTGACTTATTTCGAGGAAAGTAATGAAGGATTCGGAAGAGAAAATTTCACTCATCCTTTCACGATTTCGTATCCATAAAAACAAACCAAATTTAGCAGCAGCCCTCGTCTTGAAATTAATTTGTAACAAAGAAGAAGAGAATTACCTTGACGAGGAGCAGAAATTATTGAAAACATTCACACCAAGAGCACAAGACTATAATATGATTATTTGAATGCAAATTCTTATGGTTATATGAATGCTCCATCTAGTTTTGGATATATGGCTAACATGCAATCAAATCTGCAATTCTCACTTCCTATGCATCCAATGTTCCATGCAAATTCAGCCTCGCTATTTTGTTCCAAGAAGACCATGTTTCAGGTCTACTGTACCAGTATGTTTCAAGTGTACAAAGGTTGGACATATTATGAAAGATTGTACAGAAAAAAAAATTCATTCAATACAATGATGTCATATTAGATTTTTGCTTAGTATAGTAGTTTAGTGTTAGGACAACGCATATTAGATTTTCTTAAAAAATTTTTGTAAATGTTTTTATTACAGATAATTTTTGACACAAGGAGGTGGGAAAAGAGTATAGATTTCGCGCCATCAACATTTAAACCACGGAAATTTCTTGGGTATTTTTTTAGGGAACCCAAATATGTATCATGCTGAAACAGTCTATAGGGTAGCAATAGAGTGAAATGTTCCTGATATGAATAGGCTACCCCTACCAAATGATAAATTATTCGTGGCTGGCCAATTACATAACAATGTGTCAGATTGGAAGGATATCTTTGATAATTCTCTGATGAGTAGAAAAATTACTGACTGACTAGAAAACGGAGTAAATATCACAAATTTCATTAGACCTTACAAAGGACAATTTTGAGGAGTAAAATATGACTGTGATTTCCCCCTTCTAGGACCTTTAACAATGCTAATAATTGTAAACATTTTATTAGCTTTATAAATACAACGATCCAAGAGCGCTTAGATAATGGATCTATTAAAGATATAGGAAAAGTTGGAGAAGTGAACCCACCGTATATAGTTTCTCCTCTCACAGTTGAACCTAGTAAACCGAGGTTGTGTATTTATTTGATGTACCTCAATATTTGGATTTGAGATGTTCATTTTACTTTAGACACTTTAAAACACGTTCCAAGGATATTAAAGGATAATGCTTACTTTACTACAATCGATGACAAATAGGGTTTTGACCATGTATTATTATCGAGAATTTCTATGAAGCTTGTAGGTTTCAAGTGGACAGGTCGTTATAATTGCTTCTGATCACTCCCTTTTGGATTTAAGTTATCCAGCTATGGTTATCATACTTTGAATTTACAACCAACTTTTACATCAGGAATAATTTTCATATTCCAATGTTTACTTACATTGATGATAGGTTAGTTGAAGAAGAGAGAGAAATTCATAATATATACACGGAAGTAAAAGTGCCAAAATTGCTAACTATAATGTATGTCAAGTATTGGCTAGACTGGGATATTTCTTGAATTTAGATAAAACTATTTTCACGCCCACGCAGGATCCAGTTTTTCTTGGTTTTATAATTGACTCCCAGGAACGTTGTTTTAGAATAACCGAAAACAAAAAGAAAAAGTTTCCAAATTAAGAGAAGAATGTTTAGAGCAGGAATCTTTAACTGTTCTCAGTTTACACAAATTATTGGGAAGGTGCATTTCGTTTATGCTAGCAGTCCCAGCGGTGAAATTATAGATGAGAGAGATGAATAATTCTATTTCAATGGGAATTAAATCAAATAACAATGTCCTCGTCGCCGACTTAATAAGAGAGGATATACTAATGTGAAGGTTTCTAGATAATTGGGAAAGCAAATTACTGTGGAAAAAAGAATATCATTTGGGTGTAAATTTATGTACTGATTCATCTAAGTATAAGTGGGGTAAGGTCATATCCATTGGGAAAAGAGAAGGATGGATTGTCGGATTTTTACACAAATAAAAAAAATCCGATCATGTTTTTGAAGCTCAAGCACCATATAATGTACTTTCGTCATTCAGGAATTATATTAAAGGAAACAGGGATGACGTGGGTGTTGACAGCCAAGTTTTATTACATTCTTGGAATAATGAGGGCTCGCAATCTTGAGACTTAAATATAGTATTAAAAAATATTTCCAATTAACTCTTGACTTAGACATTTTTGCATCTGTATTATGTGCCCTCAAAAATGAACGAAGCTGACAAGCCTTCTAGGGAAATTTCAAAAAGTGATTCAGTGCTTACAAATGGGGCATCATTCGATTAAATGGCGTTAGATTAAAAATGTATGAAATATAAGAATGGTTCACTTTTAAAGCATATTACACCTTTTTCAACTCCTGTGTCTAATGGAGTAAACGTTTTTGCTCAGAATATTTTACCGGATGAAAATTGTTATGTGTTTCCCCCATTCAATTTAGTCATACCTTTGTTGAAGTTTTTACTTGAAAGCAATATTACATGCACAATAATTACTCCAATAGAAAACGTAACACCTATGTTGTTTCCTTCTTATTGCAAATCAATTACAGATGCTTTTCTGCTTGTTTTCTAAAGGTCAGAAAAACATTTTGAAACCTTACAAAACATGGTTTTGTTCATGATAAATATGTGTATCGTGTAATCTTTGGGTAGTACGAATGTTAGACACTGTAAAAACTCTGTTTTCTTTTGGAAAATATGTACTTTATAAATACCCCACTATTTGTTACAAATGTACTGTTGTGTGTGTTGGTGATTCAATGATCAGGTTTCTACTTAAAGAACCAGGGTTCCTTAATCCTATGATAAACATATCCTCCAAGGGTGGAGCACTATTCGAACAAGTACAAGATAATTTATGTGTAATGCTGAATACTTTAAATAGTGTTGATCCTTCTGTCATTTTCATACATGCAGGTGTTAACAACTTAAGCAAAGAATATTTATATGAAAATGAATAAAATTTAATGTTTTGTACGGAACAAGCTTTAAAATGTTCTGCTAGGATGCCTTCACAAATTTTAGACATTTTAAAGAACACAAATGTTATATTTTCGTCAATCACTTTGATAAAGGATAATAATAACAATGTTCGTGATATGACAATAAACAGAATTAGAAAGGAAATGTGCTCCCAGAATGATTGGTATTTCATGGATAATGACAATTTTTGTGTGTCATATTTACGAGACAATGTACATTTCAACAGGTCGGGAGAAGAAAAGTTTTTGCAGAACATGTCAAAAATGTTTACAATGTTTTAGCTTTAGACGGTTATTTGTTGTATATCTAATGTAAAAAAAATGTTCAAACTCAATTTTATTATTTGAAATTTACTTTTTCAGGTTCTTCAAACAAGCAATTTTATCGCTAAATTTTTGATATTCAAGGAATGGGGAGAACATAATGACACAGATTATAATTTCTGTAAGAATAGTGGGAAACCCAAATATGTGATTAATAAGAAACATTGGTGAAGATTATCCCCTCCTGATAGCAGGTGGCGTCTTAGTAGATAAGGTCCAACAACATCTGTGTTATCTAATAATTAGAAAGCATGCATTTACACCCACTCCTGTGTATTTATTAGTTTACTAATTATACTCATTAATAAAACTTGGTTTCTGATTTATAGTGTACATGTAGTTGCAAAAATATTTGGTTATATATATAAATATTTTTAAAGCATTATTTTTATGAATGTGATATTTTGGGCAGACATGGAAATACTAAAGTTTAGTTAAATTTCAAAATTGCTGCAATCATTTTAATTTCATTAAAATTAAATTTAGATGACATCAAATAAGTTAAAATAAGAATAAACAATTACTGATGATTTGCTGATTTTATCCGGATCCACAAAACCTGGAGTCTCCTCTGCTCACCCTGTGAATTCTCAGTATAAGATAGTAATCTGACAAAATTAAATAATTTTGAAAATACTTTTACCTGAAAATTAAATAATAGAATGTCTATGACCACTTTTATTTGCAGGAAAGACAAAAAATCTTCATGTCTCAATTTTTCAAGGCAAAAGACAGGAATAAAGGAGTTCAACTTCAAAAAATGAAACATTGAAATGTAAATTCTCTTATTTTTTCCTCATTAAATTCTTGCATTTGATTTTTTAGAATTCTGAAAAACTTGCTATCCTATCCTCAGTTACTTTCAAAAACAGATATAAATGTACATTTCAAAAACATGCCCGTGCGTACATTCAAACATAATAAGTTTTTTTTTATTCCTTTAAACATGACTTTGCTATGAATGTCAAGTTACTTCAACATAATGTAGGAAAATATTGAGCAAGCTGTTTATTTATTTTTAAATAATTCTTAATGAGTTCCATTATCTAATTTTGCATTTATTAGTAAAAGTTTTACCAAACATACACTTTGTACTAAATGTTATCATGGTGATGACTTGGAAAAGTTCAAAGTAGGATAAATTTATTGCTCTTAATACTATCCTTTGATAAGATTGTAAGCTTTGCTAAATAATTTGGAACAATAATTTTTTTTTCAAGGGTTCATTTTTGAAAATGTTTGCATCCAGTAACAAAAAAATATAGTTGTCATTATAAATTTAATAAAATAGCCTAAGTTATTGGCCTAATTAATAAAACCAACATTCGGATATCATATATCTGTTAATCATTACATGTAAGAACAGCTGTTTGTTGGACCTGATCTACAGCAGCGCCATCTGTGTTATCAATAATGGGAAACAACTAACCAAATGCTCCCATTGTAACGGGGTTATTGAGCGTCAACCTCATTGCTGCCTCCTATTAATTCTCGTTTAAAACATTTATACGATTTACTGCTTAGTTCTCATTATTCAAAACAAAAGTCCGGTTTGGAAAAATAATTTACAGATTTTTTTAAGCAAATTGATGTTGATAAAAATCTCATGAATGCTTTGCCGAAGATATTATGCGATTTTTAGTGTATTAAGAAAATTGTAGTCGCACGCACTTACACAACGACGGATGTAAATTCAGAGGTGAACCGGGTCTTCAAAAGTGTGAATGTCCCAGAACAATGGCTGCAAAGTCTGTTGATAGTTTAATACATGTAGGAAAAATAAGATCTAAATAACGAGATATTGGTCATACTGGCGAGTGGAATCAATTTTTATTGACAGGAATCCCGGCTTCATCTATTTTAGTTAAGAAGTATTTGTAGTCAGTTACTTTTGAACAATCATTATGTCAAGTAGGTAAAAAACAAGCCGTACCAATGATGTTTGACAAATTAGCCCGTTTGTGCAGACACCTTACATACTTGATTTCAGTTCAAAACAATGTAACCTCAAAATATATTTTGGCTAGAGACAGAGCATATTTTGCGCCGATCTGTCATTCTGGTGGTAGAGGAGGAGTTAATGGGCTCTTAACTAGTAGTCGCTTGTTTCACTTACCGAACAATAATGGTACATGTATCTAAGTTTCACAGATTTTTGAAAAACTACCTCAATCAATCATCCCAATAACTTTAACTTATTACCATCAGAAGATGCAGTCATCTGCCCTGTCTCGCACATTTAATCGTATTTTGAAATAGCAAAGAACGCTTCAATTGATTTAAAAAATGGATATTTATTTAGAGTTGAAGATAAGAAATCTAAGAGAATTTGCGATCGTCCTGTTACATCAACTAGTATGACTGACAGGCTAAAAAAACATCTGAAATCAATTAATCTATATGAGGGTGAAACCACCCACAACAGTAGGCTTGGTTGTTCAATAGTCCTTAAGATGTTAGGGGATGAAGATATCTGCAACCACATTGGCTGTCATTCAAAAGATACTTTAAATCATTATGCAACAGAGGAGCGTGTCGCAAATTCTTCACACGCTTCAAGTGCATTAGCGAATGCAGCTAACAATTTAGATAAAGTAATTTCTGCGCTTGACATAAGGCCTGTAAAAATTGCTAGTTTGAAGAACTTAAAAAGTTTTAGTTCTTAACAATTTTTTGCGAGTATTGGATAAGAAAATGTTAGAGATAGTGTATATGATATGCACGTGATGATATGGTAGTTGTTAGTTTTGATACCGAATAATTTAATTTATGATCATGATTATCATGCGTTAACCTGTTGTTTCCCCACTGTGTTTCCCATAATCTCTCAATATTGAAACCTGTTCAATGCCCAATTTTCCACGAAAAGGACCAATATAGACCCCATTTAGTATGTGGTAGTAATTAAGCAATTTGGCAATATCTTGGTTTGTCTCATCCAATACTTAATGAGGAGGTGCCACACGGTAACTTGTGATATTTTACTATTACAAGTTTCCCCGTGATGAACCTCCGAATATTCTATATTACAAGAAGGCACGTTAGCTCTGGGTCAGCTTTCGCCTAACGTGGGAGAAATGCTATGAATGTCTAATAAATTTACTGTGATATGTGTATGCCTAATTGCTTACTTAAAAAAAGAAAAAAAACAACTAAAAACAAAACAAAAAGGTAAAATAAAATAATAATAATTATAAGATATAATTTATAATTATTATATGTATTTTATTTATAAATGATTTATAAATAAGTACAAAAGACTATTAATTAAAATATTTATTTTGCATTATCAACTATTTTTCTCTTTTTTGTTCTCTTTATTTGGGTGGATGGTAAAAATCTTAACTCTTGTGAAATTGTTTTAGATCCTTGACGACTGTTACCACACTGTGATTATTTGCATCTGTTTTGTCTTTAGGCACAGTTCATCTGGTAAAATTGACATATTTATGGCATATATCTGAAGTATTGTCTCCAGCATTAAAGAAAATTCCACATTGGGTACAATTAATAACATTTATTTGTGGCATAAAAATGGTAAATGATGTTACACTTGGAAGTGTTTCAAGTCTACAGAATTTTATCTGCAAACTTGGAATCATTAATTACAAGTTTAATACATTTATATCTAAATGATATATGTGGTAACAGAGACATTAATCTTTGTCAAAAGTTTTTGGCGACTGCAAAAGCAATAATGAGTGATACAATGAAATAATGCACGTAATTATTATACACAGAATGGGTGTAAAATAAAATAAATAAATGAATAAATAAAATGAAAAATACGAATGACAATAACTATTATAAATAGAGAAATCAATAGTTAAAAATAATAATAATAATAATAATAATAATAATAATAATTATAATAGTGATACAGGTTATGAATTTTACCAACGTGTGTCATTTCAATTTTGCAAACCACTTGGTTAGTTTCATCCAATACTTAATGAGGAGTTGCCACACGGTAACTTGTGATATTTTACTGTAGAAACCTCTGCCATTCGGCGATAAGAGCGAACCGTAATTCATTCAGGTTTTGACATTTCGGTTGTCGCTGATTGATTTTACGACCGAGAGAGTCCCATACATGTTCGATCAACTTCATGTCAGTTGATATGGTGGGCCGTGAAAATGTTTAAATGGACTCTGCTTCAATAAGGTCCCTTACAATCCGGGCTCGATGTGGCCGAGTATGTCATTTTGGAACACTGGTCTGTCTGCAAGTGCATGAGTCTCAAAATGAGGCAAACCGTGGCTGTCCAAGATGTCATCTCGGTATTTTTGACCATTCAGGGTACCGTCAATAACCTGAAACGGAAGCTTACAGTCATTTGAAAAGCAGCCCCACACGGTTACGCCACCGCCACCATATGCAGTAGTTCCATGAAC
>JAULBM010056937.1:0-10392 GCA_032357055.1 Geukensia granosissima
CAATGTAACGTTGCTTGTAAGGACACTTGTGAAGCTTTGGAATCCAGTAAAGTAAAGGAAGATCGAATTCCTCCTTTCTAGTTGAAATTCCAAAAGAAGATGGATTTCTTCGAATGCTCACTCCTTCTGAAAATTCGGATAAGTAAAATTAAAAGGAATAATTTTATTCTTATATAATTATAAGAATATATAATTAAAAGGATATATAGAATTTTAAAATGTTAAAAATCAATGATTGCTTGAATCACCTATTTCTGTTTAATTCAGATTGGCTGAAATCGAAAAATGCAAAATGTTTAACGGCCACTAAATACAGAAACTTCCCGCCAGTCATATTGGCGTTACCTTGTAGTAATGTTTTTCCGTATATATGTTCAAACGATGACGAAAATGAATTTCAGCAAGTCACAGAAGGTAAGTATTTCATTTGATAATTTTAGTTAAGTTAAAATTTATTTTTTGTAGTCTCTGTGTAAATACCCTTAAACTGGCACAAAACGACAGACAATTACAAGTTAATGTTTGAAGCTCTAAATATTGTACGCAATAAATGTGCATTGGGAGTTTTTTTTTGAAATTGCAACTTATTCAAATCTAGATATGTGAGCAGATTTTCCAGAAGATATGCATTCCAATGGCTAAGAGTCAGACGATTTTTCTTGCAAACTTAGTAGTGTATGATCGGTATCGTTGATACAAATAAAATATTTGAGGCAGCATATTTTTGGAAAGCGTTTTGAGAAGTGGTTAAGTGTATTAATATTCTTCGCTCTCATACATTCTGATTCGAAAGATTGGTATCTCAATAGCTGTCAGGATATGATCTGGATACCATTTTGACTTTTTTGAAAGCTTTTAGGTTGAGGGAATAGAACTTATGAAAAGAATCTGTTTGTCATAAAAATGAAAAGAAAAATCGTGAAAAATCTAGAAATGGATAACAACATTATGTTAAAACACCAGTTAACCGATAACGCATAAGTATGTTGAATTCTGATATGCTGTAAGAGCATTTAAAGGAATATTCTCATTAGTACCATAAGAACAAAATTTTGAAATAAACACATAGCCAAACAGAGAAAACAGGCACTTAAATGCAAAGAGGAGGCCAAGACATGTGGTAGGAACAATAAATCCGTGCAATACGTGTCGAAGCCTTTGCGTATTTTCGTGGTTGATAGTTTAAACAGAAACTGATACACTAAGTTTCTGGTTACAATTATTTGATAACCTTCGTGTCAGAGAAGTTTGACAACTGGGCTGGTCAAGATCATAGACCGAAAATATCCTTAAACTATAAAATTACCAATATCGAATATATTCACAAATGAAAGAAACATGCTTCGCTGTTTTCGAGATCCGTCGCTCCATTTACCGTAGATACATACCTTTGTAGCTCCGTACATTGGGGTTTTCAAAGTTCGGACTTAAATATTTCGCTGTTTTCTGGGTCCGTCGTTCCATTTACCGTGGATAGATAAACATAAACATGTATATCTTTGATAACGGAATCTAATATATTTTCGATGCTAAAATTTATTCCCATAGTGACAATGTAACAACAATAATGTAATTGTCAGCATGAATTGAAAATTATAACTTATATGAAAAATAATTTACAACAGAATTATCAAGCGACTCTATATTAAATACAACAAAATCAAATTATGAGGAAGAAGGCACGACATCCCCGCTGACAATGCTAACAATGGAGTATCCTGACAATACCGACCCACAATACTATGATAGCTATCATAGCCATATTAAGATAAATTGGAGATTAATATTATGCAAATTGGTAAAACGGTTGTATATATTTAAACTCTTCACATTTTAGTTTACCTTGGACTTGGATTAGTCACTTGCGATATAATTAGCTTTTAGTAATCCGACGAAGAAAATTATAATATGTCACATATAATGCAAGACTGATCAACCAAATACCGTTTCACACTTTTTTGATTTGTCACTTCTGTAAGGTTGAATATGTGTGTTCAAAATACATCGATTACGTATTACATATTAGTAATGCAACCAAGATGATAATATTACACGACAGATGGAATAGATCATTTCTAATTACTTATGAAAAGAGAAAGAAAAATGGTAATATCACAGAGACTGTACTCCAACTACGAAAAAAAAGAAAATGTAAAAATCTAGAGGTCTCTACAAAGCCTTCAACAAGGGCGGAAGACCTTTTCTTTGGGAAAGTTCTAAATCGCCCCAATGAAAAACATGTATACGTAAAATTATAATGTTCTTACCTGAACATTATCATAAATTTACACTTAACAAAACATATAACATAAAGACAAACATATGACCACAATTCCAGGTTTAGGGCGGGCAGATGAGACATGTGTGGGGTTTAACTAGTTAAGTGGGACGCCATCCCTCCCCAACAAGTGGTGAAAAATACATAATCAAGAGTATCAGACTAGTACGACGTTTTGACGGACCATACTTTACTGAATGCACAATTCAACATGTTCAAAGTAAACAGCAAAAAAGTAAAGTTGCATTCCATTATCCTGTTAAAAACATTTATTTAATATAATCTATGATAGAATACTGCCATGACTGAATTTTAACCCGAACTAAAAATTGTTGAACATTTAACTTTTTACGATCAAACAAAACGCATTAGGATTTTTAAGTTATCATTCAACACACTGTGATCTTCCATGTTGTTTTTGTATTATTTTTTAAGTATTGTGTAGTCAATGCCATTGTCTTGTTGATCCTCTAAAGCCAAAATCGTTATGTCATTTACGTGCTTCAAAATTTCTCATTCGTTATGTCTTAGGGTTAGAGAATTTAAATATATCGAAAATTAATACAATTGGTTATGTCTTAGGGTTAGACAAGAGGTATAAACCAATCAGCTAATACATAAAATTTCCATAACAAATGGATTTTTACTTGGTTCTTCTACAATAAATTACACGATAGGTGCCACTAGTGAAGCAGTAGTTGCTCACCCTTCCAGAGTACCTGAACTCACCCTGGTTTTTGTAGGGTTTGTGTAACTCCAGCTTTAGTTTTCAGTGTAATGTCGTGTGCTCTACGTTTGTCTTTCGTTTCATTTTGTTGGTCACGATCTTATCTGTCTTCTGACTTTACGATTTCTGTCTGCCCCTTTGGTATCTCTGAATTCCTTTTCCTATCATACTAAGTATATTCTTAAGTGTTGTTTTCAAAACACTATTTTAAAGTCTTTGAAGGTTTTGTTCTTTGAAATTATCATTGTCGCTTAATTTAATCAACAACTTACATCAAAACCAATTTTAGTAAATATTCAGATAATTTTATTCCTATAAGCTGCCGATATTGTCTTTTCTTGCTTCTGCACAATACATTGTTTTCTTCAGCTGAAATTGTCTAAATGTCAATTAGCATCTTAGCATTATATTATAGCATGGTCTGGATATTTAAATGCTTATAAATCCAATAATAATTAAACTTATGAAAAGTGCTTTCTATGATGAAAAGTTAATGATAAACAATATCTTAAAAAAGGAATGGATTACTATCTTTTCAGTATTTGTAAAGTATTGTTTTATTCTGACCTTAAGAAGTAAATGGCAGTGACATTTTTTCTGATTTTTGTTGAAGCAGCAGCTTTCGTCTGGAATATTGTTGCAAGCACTATATATCCGTTGAGGATTACTGTTTGATTTGAAAAATCCCTACTTTACTTCATAAAAGTAACAGATTAATGAACACAAAATTTTCAAAAGTGTCAGTACATAATAACATATCAACAAAAAACTATTTGCCAATTAACAGAATGCTGTTAAATGAATAATGAATTCAAAAATGTAATTCGTTCTTCTTTTAAGCCAACAAACGATCACCGACGCATGCATTACACTAATTTCGTATTATCCGTGTATTATTACTTTCTACAACTTTTATAGATGAGAGCAGTAGGCAGTTATTTGCCTTACTAATTTTATGCATTCCTGTTTTGTAAAACAACATGGAAATTCAAGATATAAATATTTGGTTATAGGTAAAAGGATGTCATACTTGTCAGGAAACAACCTATTTGTTCTTATAAAAACAGTTTGTATGATATTCTTAAAAATGCAAATGATTTGTTAAATTACGCGGGCGAGTTGCTATTTATACCGTTGGTTTTCCAATAGGTATATACTGAAAACTGAAAATGAGAAACCAAACGGCCTCTTTACATACCCATGATACCCTCAAGGGTATTCAAATATATAAACCTTGGGAAGATTAGGTGTATGTCTAAAGACTGTATTTATCACCTGGTACCACGGTGCTTATTAAACAAGTTGGATACTTAAAGCTTATTTCAGAATAAGTCTTGCTGAGTTCAAACCCAAAGAAACGACAGAAAGCTCCCCTAAGAATGATTTCCTTCTATACAATGTTAAACATTTCAAGCTTTGGGTGCCAACATGAATTTCTGTTTTGTGCAAAAAAGTCTCCAATGAAAGACAATCTAAGGTTCTAAAATATTATTAATAATATAAATAAATTTACAAGTTTCGAACGAGAAGAAGTTAAACCAATTTTCTGGAGATCATGGTCAAAGTTAACTTAATTTTGAGTTATGTGTAGTATTACAGATAGGTAAGAAAAGAAATTTTAGTAGAACTCCATCCCGGATAACAGTGTTGCCTATTACAGTCGAGATGACGACAAAATATGATTTTTTCCATGAAATTTGTCTTAAAACTAAGTCTTGTTATGTAGGTCATTCTTTTTTTCGGTCACATCTCAGGTTAATATATACAATAAGCAATTGTAATATGCTCGAGTCGAGTAAAAGTTTAAACAAAGACCTGAAAGAGCTCAATTTTAAACTATAGCTAGATCGGATAGACAAAATACGTTAATAAACCTTATTCGACGGATGATTTACGCAACAAATTATTTGATTGGCTTTTGTTTCCAACGATGAGAGGTTTGAACGAATATCCCACTTATTACTGTTACGATATATTTTTCCCAAGCTCATTCAATTTAAGAAAGCTCAGTTCCCAAAAAACAAGAAAGAAGGACAAGTCGATATTTTCGGCAAATCTGAGATCACGAAAATACAAAAGGCAAGATAAAACGTCGTCCAAGAAAGCTCACAAAAGAATATTAATATAGCAAATATGGATTAACCCGACCTTTGACGATATGGGAACACCGTTTGTCCGGAAGGATAATGCATTCCAGGGTCCTAAAATTTACTTCCTATCAAAATTTGATTGAAAAGTGGTTGATGCTGACAAGAAATCTACTAAACCAAGGATTTCACAAGAAAAGATTTAAGTCATAACCCCATCATGATTTGGTTTACGGGTACGAAATATTCTTTTCAGAAATACAATGGATATTTTACCACGTTCGTACCAATATATCCCTTCCATCGATTGCGACTATTTACCGGTTTTGTATAGTAATTAATACGATGGTTGCCACTAAAATAGCAAGAATTACTTTCCCTTCCCATAGCGCATGAACCTATCCTTGCTTTTGTAGGGTTCGTGTTTCTCTATCATTAGTTTTTAGTAAGGGTGTTTTGCGTGCTATATTCGTCTCTCGTTTCTGTTTTCATTGGCCACCGTCTTGTCTGTCTTCTGATTTAACGATTTTCGTCTGCAATTTGGTTTCTTAAGGATTTTTTTTATGTACAATATTCTTTTTTATCAAATCCAGTAATTTTTCAGTCTTTTGTGCAGGGAAACACAATCTTATAAGTTTAAAGAAGGGTGTATTAGAATAATAATATACATATAAAATCATATTGTGCCAGGTTTTCAAAGTTCGATGCAGAGTATAAATATTTAACCATTGGATAAAATATTGAGAAAGTACTATGAAATGTTTATTTATTTAGACGATATTATATTTCAGCATGTTAAATGCCATTTTTTTCTTTGGAAGCATATTTAATGGGAAATAGCTTAACCTTTAGTTTGGTTTCCTATTTCTGTACGAACAGTCAAGCTCGTTTGTCTTAATTTTGGTCGAAAAATAATGGTGCAAGGTTTATCTTTTCAAAATATGATAAGGCTAAATATTTGCTCTTTTGTAAAAATATTTTTGATGACAAAATTTCCTTTACAAATAGCTTCACAACAGTATGATCGAGACACAAATCCTTCCATCCTAACACTCCTGCTTCCTGATTGGAAAGCCAAATGCTGGGGCCAAGATAGTACATTTTCAAATTGCTCCCGAAAAAAAAATTAAGCATCGTACGATGAGATAAATTCTTAGATGATCTTAAAAACATTTATCTACTTCATTTCTGTACATAGATGTGTTCGAAAAAAATTAAGTTTTAAAGCTATTCTGTCACCTTTTGTATAAATATTGAAGCATACTTGCCTGATTAACCTTTCTTAATTAAAGGTAAAGGAATATCTGGATAATTGTATCTCCTTCAATAATTTTATTTTCATCGGCTTTGTTCCACAGTTCCATTAATTTTTACTAGAAGTATTATAACCTGAAACGGTTAAACTTTGGACAATATCTGCAATGAATCTTCAAAAATAATTTGTTTGCTATAAACGCTATTACTATACCAATAGCTTACTTAATTGCGCTTGTAAACATATTATAATTTTTATTTTATTCCTGCTCTGCAGTCTGCTTAATTGGCGGTTTTTAATCAAAATTCAACTAACAGTGTGGTTTCCTTGTCTTCTAGTAAAAATAAAATGTAAAATCGCTTAAGCTGCTAGTGTTTGAGATTTGTAATTTTAGTATTGACTTTGCAATGATTAGATAAAACCCCGAGGTAATTTGCATGCGCCAGCTGAATGATGGGAGCTTCCTCTGCAATTTTATACTATGCTGTTTTATGATTTAACACTGATTTTGATTGTTGCTGTTCATTTTCCCTGATGGTCTTCTTTACATAAATGAGCGCTCAAACGTTTGGTAGTTTTTCATGTCAATTGAATTACACGTGTACGTATGATATGTGATGATTTTGATCCCATGACGAAGGACGTTATCATAGCAGAACCATTGTTTTGTTGATGAATTGACTCATTTGTTTCCTATTACCTACTTAGGGTACCCTACCGTTGGTTTTTTGCTTTTTTTTACCAATTAACTTGAGCCATGGGTGTACCCTCATACCTCGTCTAGATGCAGCCAAAAGTCAACGGAACTCATTTGAGTCATGGGATTACCCTTCTACGTCATCTGGATCCAGCCAAAAGTCCATGCAACGGAGATTTGGCTGGATCCAGATGAGGTATAAGGATGAACCAATGGCTCAAATTAATTGAAAAATTTTTCTGACCAATGCCGAGGAGTTTCGTTGAGTTTTACAGACATTGAACAATAAAAAGTAAGGACCCAGCCATGAGATGGTATGACACAGAGTCTTGTGATGATTCACCCATGGGATAAATATGGTAAATATAATGCCAAAATACATAAACATTCTGACCCAGACCCCACAGGTCCCATTCCCTGTAAACCCTCTCCGTAAGGAGAAAAACGCCAAAGACCTACGATAAGGTGCCATAGGTAGGTATAAGGCAGCCTGGCAAAGACCTAACAAACGGTAATCACACACCCTAGGGTGGGTGGATAGGACCTAAAGACCCTCAAAATGATTGGGCGGGTCTCCTCTACATGTAGAAGGGTCCCATTCCCCTGTAAACCGTTTCTGTAAGGAGAAAAACGAAAAAAACAACAGTAGCTTTATGTCCAATAAAGGGACAACTCGAATATAAGTCGGAATATCGCATGATAAGGCAACAAGTTGCGTTAAGTTATGTCGCAATACGTGATTATAAATAACAAGGTGAATGTAATAGTTTAGAAGTCGGGTTATTTCATTTATTTAAACTTAATATAAAACGACATCTTGTACTAGATATCGCGACATAACGCACAATATTTGAAATAAACGGCGAAAAAATTAAATAAAAATAAAATAATTAATTTTAAAATATATAAGGCAATTTAACATTTAAGACGATAAAAATATTACACGTTAATGTCATATTAAGGGACAATGCGATAAAAATAAGTCGGAATATCGCATTATAAGACAACAAGTTGCGTTAAGTTATGTCGCAATGCGTGGTTATAAATAACAATACAAGGGTAACAAACGCTTCCCTACTAGGGAACAACCTATTTGCATCATAGAAAAAATGCTTAGACTGATGTGCAACTCGGTAACGGGCATCGGTTTTACTAAATCAAAATTGCTGCTTCAATAACATCATCCTTGGAATCCGTATTTGTACTTTTTACAGTATTTTCTAACTTAGAATTCAAAACTGCAGTAGGAAGTTAAATAATCAAGCCTTTCAATCTCGTATCACTACTTTCTCTGCCATTTACTGTCTATCTACAAATTATGATAAGACCTGAAATGTATTTAAAAAATGACACCCATGTAAAAAAATGAAGTAATAAACTTCTTATATACCAAAAAACAATTTCCCTGCCCAAATCGACAAAATCATTATAATAATTGTCAATTGAAATGTTGTAGAAACCAACCATACGTAATATTAGCAATAAAAAGGTATGCATATCGGCATGATGAATTTGGCACCATGTTAAATCTATAAAAATCATATTAAGGAATAAGGCAGAGCTTCGTAGTTGCGTTAATATTTTGTTTAGCATGTTAGGATAATCAGAGCCGTTGGTGAAAGTCTAAAAAATGTACTCTCTTTTTTCCTGGGAATAAGTTTACAAAGATATTCAAGTGCACGTTAATTTTTGTTTATTCAAAAACATTTTCTTCATTTTCTCCTATCTGATGATTTCCCCACCGTAACAGTTGTATGTGTTCGCTTTTCTAACAGGACCTGAACAAAATTGATATAATTTTCTTCAAATTTTCCTGTGTCGTAAATTTATTGATCTACATAATATCAGTATGTTTCAAAAAGTCGAAGACATGTTAGAAACAGATTCTTAATCAAATGTATCCTTTAGAGCCAACTGTAATTAGATATATGTAAAATGAAGGCGACGAACAGGCTCGGAGATACTAGAGAACTAGTAGTAACTATATTTAAGAAAATTTGAATGTTAAATTTGATCCTTTTTCAGTTTGTTTCTTTTTATTTTCGTTTTGCTTTCTGTTGACTCTCATTTATTATTGCGGATTCTTTTTAGCGTACTGTACTCAACGTCAGAATTGGTAAAGTTGGTTTGGAAATGAAAATTGTCGACTGTGTTTCTTTTTTTATATTTATAATTATGTTTTAAAATTACAAGTTATCTGCGATAACATTTTCCAGCCGTCACAATGTATTTGCAACAAATATTCTTTGCGAGGATTTTTACTGTAAAACACCCTTTCGTACAGATAGTAATTTTATGCACCAGTTAGGGCCAGACCTAGCGCCAATTAAAATAATAAAGATACCGTTTCCTATGATAAATCTTTGATACAGTCTTGCTGTGTAGATATAACACATTCCGGATTTTTTAAAAATTAATTGCTCTAAGCTGACCTTTACTTTACATTTACAGTCAATAATAGAGGATCAATTTTGAAAGATGAACTTTTTGAAGAGTATTCAACATCAAAAAATGAAAATGATTGGAATTTCCAAGGAGAAACAAGTAAACTGTTAACTGTTTAATAGCTCAACGTACATATACATTTTGTCTTGAGTGTCTATGTTGATCACAACGAGTTCTAACACTATTCTTATCAGAATTCACTTGATATTACTTGAGGAGATCACGATTTCAATTTGTGGTTATAAGTATAGAGGGGCAGGAGGGTCTATTACTTTTTCAGGAAGTCTCAGAAATCTCATTTGCAAACCAGCCATACACATAATAAAGATATTTTACTCCAATCAATTTTTTAAAAATATTTATACGGTTGTTTAATGATCAATCTTATATAAAGTCTTGCTATTTTAAATTACACACATTGCAGAATAATTTTAAGAAGCTTCATGCTCCAAACCTACCCTTTACTTAAAATAATAATTTTAAAATAAGGATATATAATTAATGTAAGACAGAAATAAACTTCCACAATTAATTTAAAATTTTGTAACAAATTTACCGCCGTAAAATAAGTTCTATTGTTTTGAAGTTGTTCATCTTGTTTCAAGGCTGTTTACTTAAAGAATATTTACTTTAATTAAATCCGTTGGCTGTGTATGATTTAGTGTAAAATATTATTTTAAACTCTATTCATTTAAAGCAGTTCCGAATAAATCTTAAACATAAATTGCCGGAGTGTAAAGTTCATTCATTTGTTGCTAGAAATAAACATTCTGGAATTTGTTGTTGTATAGGGTATATATTACTAGTTTTATCTATTTGATGGGTACTACACCCCCTAGAGCGTAAAAGGTTCCCAAAATAACGTGTAACGTGTAAATCGTGTGCGTGTAACGTGTGAATCGT
>JAULBM010056948.1:0-10392 GCA_032357055.1 Geukensia granosissima
ATAAAAATTTCCCACTCGGCACAAAAAACCACTGTTTTTGACCTTTTGACCCCTTTTATGTCCTTGACCTTTGACCTCTTGACCTTAAAATTGGTAGAGTGATTTCCCTTCTATATTCCATCCATCTGTGTAAGTTTGGTTCAAATCCGACCAGTGGTTTTAAAGTTGCGGAATGACGGAATGACGGATATTGGAACTGTGAATTCTATAGTCCCCCGCTTTCGCGAAAGGCGGGGGACAATAAGCGATGGATAATTTCTTCGGATCTTTGTTAAGATTTTGTAAAATTACCAAAACAATAATGTTTTTGTTTTTAGACTCTAAAACTGAGTAGACAAAATTGTTAGAGTTATACCTCTTTATCTGTGGAATGACTAACTAATTCTGTACTGACATCACCTGGTTGTATACATGTGACTCTTATTCCACTTCCACATACTTCCTGTCGTAAAGCCTGGGATAATCCTTCCACAAAAAACTTGGTTCCTGAGTAGACTGCTAATCCTGGGAAACCCTGTAACAAATAATTAACAATAAAAGGTCTGATAAATTTCTCATGTTTTACAAGTATTTTTATTTCAAGAGGCAGCATGGTCAACTGGAGGCTCCATTGAGCCTGTATTTGCTTAATGAGAGCGACTAAAATAGACCATCAGTTGATCCACATCATTTATTTTTATTATCTTAGTAAACTATACTGTAGTGGATATTTTTTATAAAAGCTATATGCAAATGAGGATTCCATATGATCTAATTGGTTTACGGTAATATTTCCTATGAGGTTTGTTTTCAAATATGGAAGGAAAAATAGTTTGACTGTAACAACTATCTTGGTTTTTTCAAGAATTAATTAAACCCTATCAATCAAATAACCATAATAAGCAATGTTCAATAAAGATAAAAAAAGTTATTTAAATAATATCTATAAATTGTGATATATCACGTTTATGATATTAATTTCCTATATGTATCTAGTATGTCGAAACAGAGATGAGAATGGTATTTGCCTAGGTCACTAAGTGTTTTAAAAATTTAATTCTAATTTGAAGTTCCAATGTTTTGGCCCTCTTGTATACCTGATGAAGGTTAATCCAGAAAAGCGCTTTGCATGCTGATAAATTGTTAAAAGTTTAAATAATAAAGGGTCGCCATCTTTCTGGCATTTGTTCCATATCCATTATTTTTAGAACTTAATAAAAACTTTGCCTTTTCTTAGTGCTGTGTAAGGGCAGTAAAAAGCTTCCCCGTGCTTGAGGAATATGTTCTACTGTTTGTATTTATGGAATATCTGTTTGGAAGATAGTGATTAATTTTCCTTTTTGTTGTTCATTAGAATCTTGATCTTCATACATATGGAAATTAATGGCATCACACACAGCATGTTCTTAATTGTGTTGATTTTGGCATGTGTGCATTATTTTGTTACTGTCTAGAAATCTAAGAATGTTTTATTAATATGATTTAATTTAAACATCTTATGTTTGGTCCCTAACATACATGAAAGTTTATCTAGAAAAGTTATTTGTATGCAGATAAATTGTTAAAAAAAATAAATAATAATTGGGTTGTCATCTTCATGTCATTTGTTCCACTGACTTATGCATCCTAATTTTTAATAATTATCAACTTCCGCCTGTACTAGCCTTAGCGGAAGGTTGTTTTTGTTAATAAATTTTTATTTATACTTAAGATAATAAAATAAAGTGTAACTGGACTGTAGAATTTTTCCATTGACTGAATGATGCAATTTCAGAACGAGAGCATATTAAAAAGTGATGAAGAAAAATGAGTCAAAATTGCATAAAAAAAGTTTGCTTAAGTATACAGAGTGTTATGATTTTGATTTTTATAATCAGCAAGACCTGGCTTGCAGCACAGGGTTAGACAGATAGTTTTGAATGGAATGACTTGTAAATTTTGTAGTTTGTTATATATGAAATAAGTCATTTTTACAGCTAAAAACACATAAATCATGAAATCTAAGCTTTACAGATCTTCAGAAGCAAACATATTTCCTTTTTTTACTTTATGAACATTTTCTAATAATTGTTGCACCGTTATTTTCATTATTACTCAACAAAGAGATGAGGTAGGACCAAAGAAGCCAAACTTTTATTTTTATGGCTTTCTCATTTCTGTTAATTCCCATTATTTTAATTTTAGTCAGACTTATTATGATTATTTTTAAACTCTCAGAAAATGTCAAGTCAGTAACACTGAAAATTGATCACAACAGTTGTACAAAACTTTGCATTAACATATAAAACATCTAGGCCATCACCATATGATGAACAAGCAAGGGCTTTTAAAAAACATATTAATGTCAGCAGCATACCTGCTTATATGTAAGTCTTCAGAAAAAGTAAAAAGCAGAAAATGTCACAAAATTTGATCTCTATTGTCCTGGAAACAATCAAGATAAAAAAGAACATGGGGTTGTAAATATCTAAGCTACTATTAACATTCTTTGTAAATTATATATTATATCTTGCTTGATTGATTGAATGTTGTTTAACACACAGCGGCAAATATTTGATGCATATTCAGGACGAAAGCATATTTAAGAATGATGATGAATAAATGAAACCTGCTTTATACTAGACCGACAGAACACTTTTAATATTTCTAAGCTGTTGTCAATCATAGCAAATAAGTCATCAAGGCCGATTTCTATTTTGAACAAAATAGCCCAAAATATTTATTATTATTATTACAGAAAATGTTACATTCTTTTAGAAATAGTCAAATATACTCTATCATTTTTTTTGAAATAACAAAAATTATAGAAAAATAAATTATGAATTATTAAAATACCATTATTAAAAACCATTTTCACAATAACTTATTAGTGTGTCACAAAATCTAAAATTTTGGCCAAATATGGGGCTTAACATACCTACTCCTTTGTCATACAAGTATTGTTATAAATAGTGTTTTTTTAATATTTATATCTAAATTCCTAGCTTCCTGTAACATCTGGTTTATTTCATATCTTTAGATATTTAGACAAGATAACATCCGACAGAAATTAATTTTCCTTGTTTTTGTTATATATTTCAATCATTTTCTAGAAAAAAAAGATTTCTAAATAGATAGTTTGTTTGTATTTAATTTTAACCATTTTCCTGTTATCTATTCTATCAATTTAGGAAGTGACCATCCCTTACTTTAACTTTTCAATTTCCATATTCCCTATCATATAAACAAACATGGACATATCATATGTCTTCACTTATTAAGCAGATTGATTAGGGGGGAGGTGAAGAGAAAAGTGTTAAGGGTTTTGTCTGTACCAATTAAAATGCAATTGCTTACCAAATGTCAATATCTGTGGTCCACTGAAACATTGGTGTGCGCAAAATATCTATTTAATCACAAATGCGTGTATGGTGTGCACAGCTAAAAGTTGGCTATATTCAGAATATCAAATATCAAAGGCTAACAGTCAGTGGTTCTCCCCAGTTACTCAGGCTTCCTCTATCAGTAAAACTGACCACTGCGATATGACTTAAATATTGTTGAAAGTGGCGTTAAACCTCTATCAAACAAACAAATCAAAGGCTAAGGATCTTTGGTAAATTGTAAACCACACTTGAAATGGGTAGCCATTTTTTACTGTAATATTTGAGATACAAATCAAACATCAAGGGCCTAGAACCACTACTGTCAGCACAGCTAATTCTGGAAATCCCCATTATACAATTTTGAAGATTTTAAAATGGGATGTTACTGGCATACTTTTTACTGAAAATGTATCTAGATTTGGATTTCAAATTTCCTAAAAAAAAATGATTGTATTACCATATATATGGTGTTAAACTGTTAATTATACTTATCTTATCATAAAACAACCAAACATTTGAACTTGTGATCTGAAAGGGGCTATTAATACCTAATTAAAGTAAACCCGCCAAAGTGAGTTATTTCCCGTCTCTATGCAAAATCCCATAGACAGTGCAACGTACCCAGATTTGAAGAAACCATTGAATAAATTTGCACAACTATTGATAATTGATCAACAACTAAGTAAGTCTGATAATTTTATTAAGCATTAGTGAATCTTAAATATTTTGAAATATAATCAAATTTTAAAAAAGCTGATTTCTGAAGTCAACTGCGCCGACAGTAGATCATAATTTCCAAAACTTGGCGCAAAAGCTGAACATGTTCGCTCTCCCATGACTGAGCGGTGACTTATAAACATGCATATTCATACTGAATAAAAAGGTCTTAGCATTCTCTGGAAGCTGGTGAAATGAACTAAAAAACTTTAAAAGATCACTTGAGCATGACAGATGAGGTGAGGAAATGGCTAGTGTTTTGCTTCATTTTTAAGGACAAAAACCAAAAGAAGAGGTTTTAGTTAAAGGCTAAATGCAAAAGTTATTGGTACTCATTATCCATTTGAATTATGTGAAATTGCCTTCAATATCCAGAATTATGTGTTTTTTTCATTAACAAGGCCATATTTATCCTAAAAATTATTTGAATGTTTCAAACATGATAAAACACTATTATTTATTTGAAAACTATAATTTAAATATATGCTCTTTGTCATTCATTAACATTAAATGGCATTGTTTAAATGGTTTTAATTGATTTTTCATCTGACTGAATTTGATTTCCCTTGTTTTTGTAATTTTTCAATTGATTTTCCAGACAAAAAAAATTTCTAAATAGATTAGATTGTTTGTGTTTAAGTGTAACCATTGTTCCTGTTAACTTATCCATCATTTTAGGAAGTGAACATCCCTTAACTTTTCAATGCTATTCTTAACATGGCACACTAAAAACTGTATATTAATCACTTGGTAAAACTAACCTCATGTATAGTGTTAATGTGAAAATTATTGAATGGTCGTGTAGAGACCAAATTCTTATATTCTCTATCATATAAACAAACATGGACATATTATATGTCTTGCATTATGAAGCAGATTGATAGAGGGGGTGACCATAAAATTGTAAGGGGTTTTGTCTGTACCCATTAAAATGCAATTGCTTACCAAATGTCAATATCCATGGACCACTGAAAAATTTATATGTGCAAAAACTTTATCTTATACCTAATGCTTGAATGGGATGCACAGCTAAAAGATGAGTAGAGATTTTGGCTATACTCAGAATATCAAATGTCAAAGGCTAATACCACATTGTTAACTAAACTTGAAATGGGTAGTGGTTTTTGACTATATATAACCATTCAGATACAAATCACACACATCAAGGGCTTGGAACTGCTAGATCGTAATTTACCAAACTAAAAGCAAAAGCTAAAAATGTTCTCTCTCCCATAACTGAGTGGTGACTTATAAACATGCAACTTCATGCTAAATAAAAAGGGCTTAGCATTCTCTGGAAGGTGATGAAATGAACTTAAAAACTTAAAAAGATCACTTGAGCAGGACAGATGAGGTGAGGAAATGGCTAGCTTTTTGCATCATTTTTAAGGACAAAAACCAAAAAAAGGTTTTAGTTAAATGCTAAACACAAAAGTTAAACTGTCTGCATGTTTGCAATTTCATTGATTGCAAAGGACTAACTGATTAAAATGAACCAACCAGTACACATTGTGTGAAATATATAGGGATCATTCATGACATGTTAAGTTTTTTATGTTTTGTTTTCCAAGGAACTATGCATGCACTGTAATATGATGGCACGAAAAACACAAATTTGGTAAACGACCATTTGCTTGACATTCCTGCTTACTTTGGTTGAAATCTGTTTAATGGTTTCAGAGAAGAAGATGCAAATGTGAAATTCCCATAGGTTTCAATGTTAAACTTAGTTTTGTCATGGCGCCTTTTTGATTTTCCGATCCGCACAAAAAACACAAATCTGGTAAAGGATCAACTGATTAACATTTCTGCAAAGTTTGGTTAAATTCACAGAAGAAGTTGAAAATGTGAAAATTCCCATAGGGTTCAATGTTTAACTAAGTTGGCATGGCAGCCATTTTGAATTTCCGATCGGCACGAAAAACGCAAATCTGGTAAAGGACCACCTGCTTAACATTTCTGAAAAGTTTGGTTAAAATCTCTACAGCAGTTTCATAGGAGAAGATTTTTGAAATTCATTCCCCCTTTTTTCTATTTTTAGCCTGGCGGCCATTTTGTTTGGAGGTCGGGGTCATTGGACATAATTATAGTAAAGGACCACCCAAGGACCATTTCATCCAAGTTTGGCTAAGATTGGCTCAATACATTCAGAGGAGAAAATTTTTCGAATTTCATCCCCCCTTTTTTATTTTTAGCCTGGCAGTCATTTTGTATTGAGGTCCGGGTCGTCGGACATAATTTTGAAAGAGGATCACCCAAAGACCATCCTATCAAAGTTTGGTCAAAATTGCCTGAGCGGTTTCAGAGCAGAAGATTTTTGAAGTTCATCCCCCTTATTTCTATTTTAGCCTTTCGGCCATCTTGTTCAGAGGTCGGAGTCATCGGACACAATTTTGAAAAGGGACCACCTAATGATCATTTCATCAAAGTTTGGTTGAAATTGGTTCAGTAGTTTCAGAGAAGAAGATTTTAAATATTTCACCCCCCCCCTTTTTCTAATCTTAGCCTGGCGGCCATTTTGCTCGGAAGTCTGGGTCATCGACACAATTTTGGAAGAGGACCACCTAAGGACCATTCCACCAAAGTTTGGTCAAATTTGACCCAGTCTTTTCAGATGAGAGATTAAAATATGAAATGTTGACGGACGACGGACGAACGACGGACGCCGAGTGATGGCAAAAGCTCACATGGCCTTTTAGGCCAGGTGAAATAAAAAGGACAAGTATGGGGTCAATTTTGGTCATAATCTCCTTTACATGTCGAGAAAGTTAATGAAGAGGTCCACCAAAAGTGCGCCCCCGCCCTTTTTCCCAAAGTCTGAATCCGCCTCTGTTTGGACTCTAGACCAAAAATCTGATGTGCATGATTTATGCAATTCCGTTATAATGAATTGAAACCTAATAATAACCTTGAATCAACTGTAATATTAAAACAGTTTGTTTACAGTTCCCTTCAGAACTTTTTTACCAAACATACGCGCAAAGAAAAGCATATAGTATTCCAGGAATGCGATGCTTTCCAGGTAAGAGTATCATTCATTAAGAATTAAATCGTTAATATCTGTCTTTACGAGTATAAGATAAAACACTAGTAGAAAATAGTAATAAAAGAAACGTTTAGAAGAGACTAGCTGTACTGGGGTTTATTATCAATAAAAATTGTAGTTTTGTGTTAAGTAAATACCCTTATCTATGACAAATGCACGACAAAGATTAAGAGTCAACGTTACAAAGGGATCGTTGATTTGAAGGATGGGTTAATTTTCGGATACTTACCATCAAAATATAACCTATCCGTTTTTAATTCTGATCAGTGTCATACTGTACATCGTAAAGATAAGCTACATATTGTTGAATAAAAATAAATATTTCGACATTGCACCGCGGTTTGGTCCTGTTCCCAACTTTTCTTGTATACTAATGACGTCTAAATAACTACATACGTATTAAAATAGGAGATCTATTATCTATACGAGACAACCATCCGAAAAATTAAAAAAAAATGTTAACAAAATGTTAAGGAAACCTTATTGTTTATGTTTTATTTTTTGCACATTTATATTTTTGTGGATGGTTGTCTCCTCACATCTATATACTCCAAGATACAAACTCGTATGTTAACCTTAACTTATGTCAGTGAATCATTAAAGCTAGGTTACAGTGCATGACCCAATTCTTTATGTGTAAAGAAGTTTGCGTAATCTGATTTATAATTGTAGTAGTAGCCGAGATGAATACCTGTAAGTCGGTGGAACGTGAAATCTAGGTTACAATAATGAACTTGTTAGCTGTTTGCCTCCTTTTTAAGACTCGTCTAGAAACGACATAACATGATTATATACCTTAATCTCTTCAATTTACATAAGGTTTGCTGGCAAACTTTTTTCATGAACTATCTATCTTTGAATATGATTCCTTTAGGTTAAACAGTTTTAGAGACGAAGAAGATTTTGGGTTTACGACGCCGTTTTAAAAAGTAATACCTATCTTGGCTTTAGTCGAAAAAACTTCATTTCCAATTCAGCTAAACTTTGTTTTACTACAATTCTGATCTTTAAAGAATATGCTAAATATTTATATAATCTTCACAATATTATAGGAATTCGGGGTCTCTTTTCAACAGTTTTTAACCAGGACGGAAATTCCGAAAAGTGTGCAAATCTACATGCTATATATTTTTATTGATCTAAAATACCATGTTTAAATGGTTCCGAGAATTTACAGAACAAATTTCAGGCATAAGAATTTAATAGGGAAATTGTCTAGAATTGCAAATAGATTCTATTATTTACATACCTCGTAGCTGCAGTCGATTTTTTGTGCACAGTTGCTAGGTACTTTTACACATTAAGACAAAATTTCTGAAAATCTTGTAGGAAATTTTCAAAAATAATATTCCCATATTTTAATCTAAAAGTTCAATGTTTAACATGCTTTTGTTTCAGATAACAAAAACCCGACTTTTGTAGTATAATAGCAAGTTAACGTAAATTACAAAAAATAAGTAATTGGCACACTGCGCCTGCCGCTTGATTGAAACAGTCAGCAGCGAATACAAAAACTTTGACATAAGTCAAAAGAAAATAGCATTAACTCTAACTTCAAAGTAAAAACATAGAGGTTTCCATAGAAGAGCATGTATTGCTCATTTGACATCAATTGTCCATTGATTTGCAATATAATACACATCAATATAATTTTGATAGCGAGCGACATAAAGACCAATCCACCAATGTTTGCATCCAGAAGAAGTAGGTAAACGCAGGGGCAATAACTCGAACGACGATTAGCGACCTTGATATTTCTGTCAACCTAATTTGCATCATTTTTAGGTTTGTACATGTTGTACATTTTCTTCGAAAGAAAAGATTGTAATTATAAATAAAGACTAATATTCTTAGCTGATAAATTAATTAAAATCGTGTTTTACCCTTGCAAATTTATGACTAGCCCCATTTTCATTTCTTTATGATTATAGTCCCGAAAATAAAATTCTGTAAAGTTTCGTGAGCTTCTGGATAGAAAATATATGACGTATTGGCGGACAAAGGTAAATTCTAATAAACAACACCACCAACTTGACGGTCGCTTTGAAGTTTCTTCCCCCAAAATAGTTTCCTGTAGGCTAGCGATTAAACATCAAACAAACAGTTGTTTTCTCAACCTAAAGGCAGAAGTAGCAATTATGTCTATCGTACAGTTTGTTTTCTCCATTTGAATTTGGATCCATTGTTTAAAGTTTTGGAGTTTTAATCTCGATTTATATCATTTTTATCTCAACGCCCAGTAATAATTTCAAATGATTTAAATATGCATATAGCGGGTGCCTTTAAAAAGCTAAGACTGCTTACCCTAGAGAACCATCTGTGTTCACAACTGACTTGAATTATTGGTTTCCGTCTTGTTGGTTTATTAACTTCAAAATGTTTCTGCTTTGCCAGTATGATTTTTATGTCTTATTTTTTGGTTTTTTTCGTGTTCATTGATTCCTCTACTTCAAGTCGACATTTGGTTTTTTCTTACGTCACAATTTACTGGGGGACTTTAAAAGAAATCCAAAACGACTTGCGCCAAAAAAAAATAAGTTAGTAAATTAAAATGAAATGGCCATTTAAGTGGGTTACTTGATAATAAATACCACCTATAAAACATTTATTAATGTATCCTCCAGATAACGTTACTGATAAAAACATTCTTGTCTATATGCAAGAAAACTTTTACACCACTTCCGTTAAAAATAAGAATATAGAATCATATCAACAGTTTTTCAATTGTTGTTGCGGTCCAACAGTTATATAAAGTCAAATTGTACAAGTTTTGATTGAGCCCTTGATATGACGAGAAGCCGATCATTGTGTTTGTCACAATCTAAACAAAGGGGTTTTTTCATTATTCCTGTCAGATTTACAAGCTCCTTTTCTCTCCCACCATCAGAGGAAATAACCATGATGTTATGAGATTTATATCCACAAACATAAACCAATCCATGTCTATCGACGGCAATTCCACTCGGGCATTGAAGTCTTTCATCTTTAAATTCCCATACGCAGTTCCCAGTCATATCGTAACAGAAGACGGTGTTTGTTGTCCACGGAGCAAAATATAGCTTCTCATTGTGGTAAGATAGATATGGACATTTTTTAAGTTTGATTGGAATTGTACCAGTTTGTTTTAAATTTAAGTTAAAAATTCTGCATTCACAATCGACTACAATAAGAACAATCTTATTACCCACCGCTACCAAACCACCACAGACCACTTTAATGTCAACTTCTTTTATCACTTGCTTATTCTCCCAATCAATCCTTGCCAATTTCTTATTTGGATAAGAT
>JAULBM010056959.1:0-31911 GCA_032357055.1 Geukensia granosissima
ATTTACACGTTTTTAATGGATGTCTAATGGACATATAGAATCTAACATCACCTGAAGTACAAGACGAGAAAATCTCAGACACCCGAGGGTAAGATTTCTATCGTTTTCTGACGAGGCTTGCCGAGTCAAGAGAACGATCGAAATCTTACCCGAGGATGTCTGAGATTTTCCGTCTTGTATTTTCGGTGGTTTTTTATTCTTTTTCTCAAATTTTATATCGTAAATACACAGTGACTCGCTGACCGCCATTGTAACCATTACGCAACGTCACAGACAATGAGCGCGTGCAAAAGTTTGCGCTTTTAAAAATTTGGCGTGTATACACAATTAAAAGACCACAATAAATGTTAGTTCAGCATTTTTTACTATTATAAGCCTACTTTTATTCCACGAATTAATTGAAATGAAAATTTTATCGATATTATTACAACTATCAGAAAAAATTAATTTAGCGGGAATAAATGCGTGTATAGCTTGTCTTCCAATTATCCCGGTCTAATACAGAGAAATCTCGATCCTCGAAAATCATGGATACCATTGTCCCCGATGTGAGAAAATCAATTCATATATTCCTTATTGTGTGTTAAGACCAAGATCCAAACATAGTAAAAAGAAGTACTCATACCCAAAACCAACCGGCAGTCAAATCCAGAGGAAAGGACATCTACCATGTGCAATAAACTTTAACATATTCAAGAGGCATTGGTGGTGACGAAAGCAGTTAAAGTCTTGATTTTTGTGATGAATTAAAATATATCCTTTCAGATCTAATAATCACAATGAAGAAAGATGTGATATGTCAATATACAACTTATGACCATTGAAACGTAGTGTCTAAAGTTATTTCATAATCTTCATGGGTAGGTTATTTGGAATCACTCTATTAACTTTTCCATAAAAATGTTAGATAAAAAAATCTATCTGATATATTGTTAATCTGTTTGTAGCTCAGAATCTCAAATATGACGGATTAACTGCATTAAATATAAAACCAAAACAAAAGTACCTATTCGTATATAGTGTGGTAAGAACGGGAAATAAGTTTAATACACCCAAGAAACCAAATAAGAATTATTTAAATTAAAATAAGCATTGTCTTTATATCTGCACCTTACCTGGAGAATTATAACAAAAAAGAGGCAAACAAAACTCGTTGGGTCAGAAACCCATACCATGGTTAAAAGAAGAGGAACAACAGAGAAAGCCACACAAAAAAACTTGGGACATATGTTACCGAAAAAAAGGAACCCAAGTGCTTTGGAATGGTTAGTAGCTACTGCTCAAATAATGCCACCTGTCGTGTTAACCTTAGTCAACGCCGGTGCTTTATCACACTATAAGGCCTTCAATTATAAGCCAGAACCCATACCTTGTAGCAAGATCGAGACGACCCTGGGGTCGACATGAGCAAACAAGGCAATTTGTACTTGTAAATGGAAATAATCACATATAATGATCTATTAACTGATAATGAACACAAAATGTCAGTGGTCTTATAAATCGGTTAAAGAACACAAAATTCAATAATCAGCATACATTGTATATTGACATCATTTTTACCATTTTGCAATTATTTCACCTTATCTCAACCAAGTGCTATTTAATCAAGGTAATAGGCATTAGTAGTTGAATAGGTTGATATTGTCGGGACCTGGCTGCTTGCATTTTTCATCATAATTCTTATCATACTGTATACCTGTAATGTTAATAACAATAGATTTTCATTTTATTTTTTTAAGGCGATGAACCTTGGCTGTCGAGTTAAATGTTGGACCATAAATCTTCTTCTCACGGGCTTTTATATTAATTTATGATAATGATTTTATTTATTTATTCTCACAATGATTTTTGTCTCTTGTTTTGGGTTGAACTTTGTCATTAATACTTACGGTAACCCATAATGTGTTCGTGGTCATTAAGGTATTGTTACTATTTATATGGATCCTTCCAGAAATTAATTTTTAACTTCCTTTTAAATGGAATTTTATTTGTCTATAATTAAACATTTTTCACCTGTTGTCATTTCACAACTGGTCTGATTTGCTCTTTTGTTCACAAGTTACTTAATTAAATGATTTTAAAACAAATCTGTCATTTTGCCTGATGGTTAATTTTCTCAGTGTTTCTATAATTTTATATTGTTTGCTTTGTTGTCACTTTTGGCTTCGAAGAAAGATAGGTTTGAATGTTGCACTCGCCTGTTCTAAGTCAGTACTCAGGACCATTAAATAGCTCTTGTGTAGATCAAATATTTTGTTATTGTTAAACTTATCATTTAGTATTTGGCCTGCTTTTTTAACGCGCACATTTACCATTTAATTTGAGCTATTTAGAGACGCTTACGACCCAGCTGAGTTCACCTCCGGTAAGTTTTGTCCATATCAGTATTGACAAGGAAGCATGGTATAAACGACAGTCATCCAAAATTTACAAAAATGTTAATCGGTTTTTAAATGTCTTTCGATTTGTCCGATTTAAATTTACCCTTCAATTTTCGGCCGATTTCTTATTTCATCCACTGGTAGACATAATATCTCTATTTTTGAATAAACGTATTTGTATCTTTAGTATAAAAAAGCTATCGTTTTACTGTTTGCAGTATTATGCAGCCAATAAAATGTCCCATGTCATGCAATGGAGTTCAACATAGAAACAATGAGTCTCCTGTTATTGTCAGTGCCTGAAACGTAAAATATACCTGACGTGTACATCTTGTAGTGAAGATCGTGTGTGTGTGTATCTTTTGTATGTTTTGTGTATCATGTATCGTGTATCATATAACGGTTATCATTGTTCTTTTGTATATCGTGTTACGTGTAACCACATGTCGGTTCTGTTTTCATTTGGTATTGACACCAACGAAGATGAGTCGGATTTGGCTTTTTTTACTCTGGATACTAAAACAACAAAAGTGTCCTTATTAAGAAAGATATATAGCGGGTACATCCAGGTGCTTCACCAAGCCTCTTTCTTAATTACTTTACTGTCGAAAGTTAAGGAATGCCTTCAAAAGTACTGTGATAAAACGTACTCCTCAAGCGATGTTAATCAAATAAGGATATTAAAAAATTCGACATATCTTCTTCAATACCTCAAGTCCAATTTTTAAAATGTTGAACATTTATTCAAACTTTTGACTTTTCTACCATTTATACCACGATTCTGCATTCACGAGTTAAGACCTTCTAAAGAAATAGATACATCAGTGCTTGTTATCAAAATGGACAAAAAGGAAATCCAAGATATAAGTATTTGGTTTTATGTTAAAAGATTCTTACTTTGTTAGAGAACACACCTCTTTTGCTTATAAATACAGTGAAGGTGATATTGTCAAAATGCTGGAATTTCTGCCGGACAACATTTTTGTAGAATTTGGCTGGCAAGTTTTTCAACAGACCATTGGCATTCCAAAGGGCACAAATTAACACCCCCTACTAGCCGACTTGTTTTTGTACTAGTATGAAACAGAATTCATTCAGTGAGTCCTGCGAAATAACAAAAAGAAATTGACAAGATCTTTTAATTTTATTTTTTCGCTAAAAAGATGATGTTTTGTCATTGAACAATCCTACGTTCAGTGAACATCTCGACCAAATATATTCCAGCGAACTAGAAATTAAGGAGACCACAGACTCAACAAAACCTGCTTCATACCTAGATATATTCCTTTTTCTAATATAAACGGGATGACTTCAAATTTCCTATTGTAAACTTGCCATATTTATGAGGAAATATTCCTGCCTATGGGGTTTATGTTTCGCAGTAGATACGATACTCTCGTTCCTGTTCCAAGTATCAGGATTTTCCGAAGAGACCATTGCTGTTGACGCATAAATTACTACAACAAGGATACATCCAATCAAGGGTGAATTCGTCCCTCCTAAAATTTTATTGTCGCCATTATGAATTGGTTGATCCATGTGGTATCAGTGTATCTCAACTAGTTATGGATCATTTACCAGTAACACAAAAATAAGTTGACCTCTTCTCGGATTGACGATAACCCACATTAGAGTTTACGTTATCCGCGACGGGTTTTGCGCGGAAGACAGGGATGCTTACCATTCTAGAGCCACTTATCCCAATCCTGTTTTTTCGGGGAGTTCGTGGATTCCAAGCCTTTATTCCTTTTGTTTGCGTTTTTATGTTTTGGTTTGTTTCTAATTTGTCTTGTCTCTTTGGACTATGCACTTAGATTTCTTTCATTGGTATTTTACACTGGACTTCCATCGCTACAAATAAATTCTTGTATTATCCAAGTATCCTAGTGTGGATGACACAAACCAAAGCAAAAATTCTCCAAAATAATAAAATAATTATTTTTCTCGTGTGTTTGTGTAAGTAATTTCCTTTTCAGACAATTTCGGATTTGGGAGGAGCAAATGTCAAGCCGGTGGAACTGACAGGAATTAAGAACTTGAAGATGCATTGTCCAATCTAGATAGTTTTTAAAATGCGAAAAATCATTTTTATTTGGAAAAAATATTAAGCTGCTTTGCACTTAAAATTGACTAAATATGACCTATGCTCAATTCAGTTGTTTTTTGGTTTGGAACAAGAAATTTTATGTTTATTTTGAAAACTTTGTAGAATGTATTCTATTTTAATTCAAAAATCATAATTCATAAGTCTGACCTACAAAAGTAAATATGCAATGTTCAACCAAGATGATAAGGGTCGCATCAATATATTTTCTTATATTTGAAGAAAAAAAATGTAGTATATATTACTCTTACTAGAAAATTTCTTGTATTTTTCATTTAAAAACTGATGATTCTAACTTAATAATGCGAATGCTCCATCCAGTTATTTGTTGTCTTCTAAGTCACATTTTGTCAAATTTTGAGATATAAATTCATAGGGTTTAAAAACATATTTTTCAATATGTATAATCGTGACCTAAACCGTGGTAGTGATTCATGCAACTAACGAATCTATGCAATTTTCATACAATTTTTACAACTTAGACTAAGATTTTTATTTTGAAAGCTGCTTCAACTATGAGTCCTACCCCGTATCTTGTAGCAAGATAATATATTATATTGACCTTTGTAGCGGTTTCTTCAATTTAATTACCGGTAACTGACAATAGGACTATTTAGCACTTGTGCGTAAGGCCACTTCAGAAATTTGACTTATTCACGGGGCATTGATGGTGACTGACCGATATAATAAGTGATGGACTTTTTCGAAAGTAAAAAAAGTAAAAAACTCTTTGGTTTGGATAACCACAGATAAAAATATTTGAAGTGGCGGTGAAATTGAATTTAGGGTCAAGAAGCAGTAATTGAGTTTCATCTTGTGGATTTAACCAAAAGTTCATTGTGACAAAGCTGTTTGCCATAGTTTATACGGGTACTGAAAGAATTTCTGGTAGTTTTTGGTGCAATATTTAACATCTTCCCTTTCTTGTTAAAATAATTATAGATAAGCAAATCATATTTTTGTAAAACTTTATATACAATTTTCAAATAAAAAAAGTTATTTTTGGAAGTTAGGCACTTTTTGCTCATTTTACAGTAATGTAATTTCAATCTCAGATTGTGGAAGAAGAGCAAGGTAGCTTTTCTCTTTGATTTGTAAGGAAGTTGCAATGAAATATATCTGTGCAAAAACGTGGGTGTCTGTAGGATATTTTCATTACTAATTGACCCAAGAGAAATAAAATTATTTAGAACTCATTGACTTCTGCATAACAAATCCCTGCAAAAATCCCAAATTGATTTTCTGCTGTTAATGTAAATATACAGGTCTAAGGCTCATCTTGCATAAAACTGCTGTGACAAATGTTCATTTACAAAATGGTGTATGATAAGGAGAAAAAATTGTATGGGGAAAATGTGCTCGAGAATTTGAATATTGTAATACAAGGCAATTCAAAATGCAAGGGAAACGCTCTTTTGTTTTAGTTTCTCTTAAATGTATCGTACATATCATAAAACATAAAACATACTATTTATCATCCTTAAGAGGTGAACATCTAGGATTGTTGTCTGCCGAAGTTTATAGCCAGAGGAATACAATCTTATGATTTGGAAGTCCAGTGTAGAATACCCATGTGAGCAATAAAAAGTGCCAAGTCCAAATTTGAAAAAAACTAAAAGATAAAACGAAAACAAAATGAACAAAAGCTTGGAATCCAAGAACCGTGAGATTTTCAATGGGGACAATACTATTTAAGTCACTTTAAATAAAGGTAAGTACTATCATCAGATAGTTTTTGGGTGACATCTCCATTATAAATGCAATGCGTCCTGCTGCTGCCAATCTCCGACGTGCCACCATAAGACACTTTTCACATTAACCATTTTACAATTCGGATTCTTTAAAATTGAAGATATTCGGTAAATATCTAGGAGACAATATCTCAACTGAGAAGAAATGATTTAATCTCGTGGTCCTAACACGGCATTCAACAAGGTGGAATCCAACTCCTTGTGACGAGCGAAGTGCAGGGCAAAGGGGAAAAGTCGACAGACACGGCAATCTCGAGAACATGAACAAGAGGAAAATAACACGTACACTTATAAAACTAAAAACAAACATACAACTATGAACAATACAGACCCTAACAAAACACCGGGGTGAATTCAGATGGTTCGGAAAGGTAAGCAGTTCCTGCCTCTTTAAAGACAAACGCCACATTTTCCAATCAGGTATTAGTCATTTCATGGTAAAGGGGAAGGTTCCATGGGTTCAAACCTCCAGGAGGACGCAAACAGCCTGATTTTTTTAGTCCGCAACTTCACAGAAAAAGGTCCGTTACTCAATACTGGCCGACAAGATTGTGGTATCGACCATGAAATCTTTGGAATGATGGCTTCAACCGAGGAGCAACATATTCCTGTCCAAGCGGTTTTGAGTCAACCATCCAGCTCTGTCTCGAAAATCGCTGTACTGGACACATGATCTTGACAAATTTATGAGCTTATAGATGCATTCGCAATACGCCGGGGAAAATGGAGTGTTTCTGTCAATGAACGAGAAGTTTACACTTTGAAAGTTGAAGTTCTCATGTCTGTCTAAAGTTTTGTGTGAAGCCTTCCTTCATTGTCTAATTCGATATCACGATCAAGGTATGGGGAAGCAGACTTGTGAGTGTCTGCTGTGTCTTTCCAGCTCATTTGAGTAGAAGAGGTCAAGATAATCATTGTGCATTGTTCAGTAAGAGAGCATCATCTATGCAACGGAAGCTGAAATTAAATCTTTTTTCTATGAATAAAAATAAGAATTATTTTCATAAATTTATAAAAAAAAAAACAAATAATAACCTGACTTGGGACAGGCATTTGATACATGTGTTTGATTTAATGGACTCAAACATTGTTTTAAGCCAAAGGCAAAATCAACGCAAACAATAGCTGTGAAAGAAATGCTATAAATATCATACATGTGTTGACAAAATTCAATTATGAGTGCCTTATTAATAATAGATGTAATTAACAGAACCACTATCAAAAAAGTATCTCTCTAAAGAATGTGCAGTTTCTGACGGCAAGCTCATGGTACAATTACCGATGATAAAATATCAGGTTTCTCAACACAAGATGTAACAGGTCTTAGAAGGTCTGAAAATTTAAATCTGTTTGCCACTTAACGTGAGGTGAATCAAGATGTGTTGCAACACCACTTTAAAATATCTATGTAATTTAGTGATAGAGTGTCAATATTTGTATCAACAAAAAAATGTTCAATGTTCTGACAAAAAAATGTGTACCCTTCGTGAGTAACCTTTTATGAATCAGTAAGATAAAATCATTTTGATGGATGGAATTAGGCCTAAATGATGTAGTATCAACATCTGATTTACAAATTCCTGGCGGTAAAAGTATATTAAGAACTTGTTGAGATGATACACCGTCACTCTACAAGAAATATTCGTCACACCAGCCTACGATAATATTGTGCCAGTGGTCACAGTTTTTTAGTCAAGACTTCAATAAAATAATAATTTGAAAGATGTCATTTTTAGTCAGTTATTCTAAAGTAATAAAAGACTATACCATTGATATCTGACAAAATTGATTTTATCAGCATTTTGTGTTTTGCTTCGCGCTATTTCAAGCAGTAATAAAATGATTCGTTCAATCGTTCTGTTAATAAAAATAGGAGATGTGGCATGATTGTCCATTAGACAGCCACCCACCAACTGACAGTAGAATTTAAACTTCTACAGGTCTCATTACGGCCTTAAACAATGAACCAGAGTCCATACCATAACGGAAGCTGTAAAATTGTTCTGTATCAATAAAATAATGATAGAATTATGGGATATCATGTCTTTGGGTCAGAAATATTTTAAAATTTTAAATGAACAATAGCATGAACTCGTAAATCGCATAAATTCAATCAATTTTTTTTTAATTTGGAAAAAATGTCTTGTTCAAAACCAAAAAACACATGTCTCTGGATTGAGTATTACTTATTGCTGTCTTAAGGTCAGGATTCTAAATATTAAATGTATAATAGAACAAATTCTTATGTCACATGTGTTATGTCCAGACAAAGTACAAGATCTCGAAATTATGACGATTGAAAAATTACACGTTACACAAAAAATCCACCAATTCAATCCGTCTCACGATACATGTTTACAACTCGACAGTTAGATCACACGATACACAATAAACTTTAAACGCAAACCATACGCACACGATACACATATTTTTTAGTAACGTTTTACGTATCTGTATAGTATTTAGATGATGAATCGAGTTCAAACTGGTGATATTCGGATCAAAGTTCTAGCTTCGAAAATACAGTCGACCAAGTCAAATAGTGAATAAGTTCATGGATTTTAGGCATTAAATAGCTTTCAGGGGGATACTGTCTTGCTCGAGCATATCTGATACACAGAATATTTTAGGCAGTCGCGCAACTTTCTTCCTCCACAAGTGAAATGTCAAATCTAAGTCATGTGATTTTAGGCAAATGTTACTTCATTGTACTTATCAGGGTGTGCATAATAAACCGTCGGTCGGAAAAGATAAAAAGCTACCATTCAGACTTATTTCTGTACATTTTTGTCGCTTTAGATTAGTAGAAAATGTACACATAATTAAAAAAAAAGTCCACAAAGTGGAAAATCACTCAGATTGTCTCGTCTTTGCTGCTTATTAAACGTTTAAAATTTTCTTACACGTAAAAATGACAGTTATTTTTAAGTTGAAGAAGATACGTTCGGTACTAAAATTTCACATAATTTGCTTTGTATGGTACATATGTGTCAGTTTTTGGTGATCTCGAGAAATGGAGATGCATTTCTATTAAATGTTCGATTTGAAAGTTCTCGGAACTTAACACTTCTGTCATGTAAAAACCCTTTTGAAATTTGAGTATTCTTGAAATAAATGTTTGATTTCAAAAATGGATACTGCAAACATTTTAGAAAAACTTTTTGGTCAAACTTTGGTAAATTTCTTTCAAGAAAACACTTTTTCCACAGAAAATATAATGATCCCGAAAACGTAATGACAAAACGCTGTTTGCCGGACATTTCATACAAACAAAATATAATTATAGTGCATTTTTATGTAAAAATTACTTCAACGGTTTTAGAAATAAATTTGTTAACTGCGCAAAGATGGCTGGGTAATGCTATTCAAAAAAGCTTTAACAGGGAATTTTATTTTTGTTTTTACCAAGACGCGTGTGATGCGATTGTCTCAAATTTCTACAGTGTTATATTGATTATGTCATGCTGCTGACACACAGTTGTCCTTGCATTACGTATAAAAATTACTTAAACGGTTTCAGAAATAAATTTGGTAAATGCGCAAAGAGGGCTGGGTAATGCACAACAAGGAATTGTGGGTAATTGATTAAAATATGCTCTCATAGTTGTCCCTGCCGTCGGAATTGGCTTCTCATTTCGATTTAATTGGATTTGAGTGCTTCTTTTGCATTATTTGAGTTTTTAAATTCCTATGTTTCTGTTCTTATGTACTGATGAGAGGTTACTCCTTGAAATGTACATATAGCATTGAAATGGACTTAAATATCTGTACCAACAAAAACTACATATAGCATACCTTAATTTTCCATATTTCTTTAACATTGGTAATTTTGTATTTTTTATGTACCTACGACGATAAAATTCCCAAAACTGAGTTTGAGTTATCTCTCTTTCTTCAAAAAATATGTAAGATTTATATCCCATATCTTTTCATTTTCAAATATAAACGATGCATAATTTTTAAAAACTTGAATACGTATATTTATTGATTTATTATTGGTTGCAGAGGCAAATATTTCATGCATACAAGTTTAACACTTATTCAAATTATTGGGGCGGGTGGTGTGGGATAGAGCAGAGCTAACGGAATATGACTGACATTTAAAAATGAGAGGGGTGGATAGGGACAAAAGTTTAACCTTCGAAATCTACAATGGGGTCCTTTACATGCATGGAGTGTGGTTTTAAACCTCGGTGTCGTTAGACAACTTAAGACATCTATGAGGCTTAAATCACGTCTAACAGACATGCATGACTATATTTCTATAAGACAGCCTTAATGACACACTTGTTTCTAAAGATTTCTCGAGACACAAAGTTTCAGTCACATTTCCATAAAATATCGTTACAATTTTGTAAAAGATGTCAGAAAATTCAGAAACTTTCAGTGAAATATGACGTTGCTACACGTGTCCATCAGCAAAATTTATAACTTTGCCACTTCATTTGTAAATACGCATCTTGAAAATCAATCCGTGTGTTTATACTGATATTGGACTTTTGTATTGATTAACATGTGCCCATGTACCCAAATGTACAAGTGTAAATAATACAAAAAAAAACTCAACTTAACTGGTTTTTTGCATTCTTAATAAGGCTTTCTATGTATTTATAATAAAATAACATATTGATTTCTTTACCTTTATTTGTTAACTTTGAGAGAGATTTGGATGAATACTAGAAAGTAAGCACTTTATCAGAACCAACATTATTCAAAAATTGCTTGAGATTTTATATTTGCTTCACCTATTATTTCTGCTTAGAAAAATAATATTTTTGTTTACAAGTTTTTAAAAATATCATAATAATTTGAATATTCTTTATATCAAATTTACTATTTATATATTGGAATATTTGCATTATTGATAACTATAAGTTTTTAAATGTTAATTGGAATCAAATATTTTTGTAAATTTTTAGCATTCTTAAAATAAGACGGACTTTATGTCAACTGATGTGGGGTTCATATATACATGAAAAACTAAACAAAGTAGAGTGAGAATAAACCAAAGACAAGTGAACAGTTTTTTCATGGCAGGTCTTCAGTAATACCAGAAACCCAGCCTACATATATCAAAGTATGATACACATATCCCAATTGATTTATATCAAATATTTTATTTTTTATGATGAATTTTCAAATTGAAATTTTGGCCAAGAATGTGGCCTTATATATTCAAAACAAAATAAATAATTGAAAGTTTCCGAATTGGATCAGAGTATTTCCCCTTTGATTGTATCGACATTCGTTTGATTCACCTGAACTGTGTGGATGTGATTTACAGCTCGTCGCAATGAGTGATATTCCACTCTTTTTGAAAACTTGAGAAAAGACTTGAACTTCGTTGGCTTCTGATTGAAGAATTGTATTAACATGTGTATTCTGTACCTTTACTTTCCCGTATGTATCTTGTAATAGGCTATATTTTGTTTCTATGTAAGGCGATTTAATGGTTATACAGAGGCTACAGATACGGAAGGTGATCAGAATTAATATATTTCATGAATTTAATATTTTTTTTTTGAAAAACACCTACATGATTACAGTCAAAAATGTCAAAGGCACGCTGTTGGTCTGAATCGCCACGTTGGGATGTATAGATTTAATTTGACATTTTAGTAAATTCAAACCTCTGTAGTTTGACTAATGAAGCAAATGATTTAACGTGGGATTCCGATTTTCATCAACGACGTTTAAGACACGTCTACACGTCCTATATACTAACTTTCCACATATATCTAAATGCAGATGTGTATATCGTCAAGTATCAAAGATTTTCTATACTTTATTGAAAATATAATTACTTCGTTTATGTTAAGAAAGTATGTCAATGCTTGTAGTACATACATTGTAAAAATGTACATTTTCATACTTGTGTAAGTGTTTGATATTTTTGAACACTGTACTTTGCTGTAAGTATTTCGACTGCAGTGTTTAATATCCCATTGATCTTGATTAGCTATTAAGATAATTCTAAGATGCTAAAGGAGGAAACGAATACCTGTTGTCACCTAAAAGGACAAAACATGTAAAAAAGAGGAAACACATGGCAAATTGCACAGAAATCACAAGATTGTGCACCCTGACTCTATAGGACATGCTCAGGTGCTCCAGCTCCTATTCCACTAGTGGCAGCCTTTATTTAACTGGCATTCAAAGACTATTTTTATTTTTAATAGGTGATCAGCCGTAAACATTTAGAACGGATTGTCAGACTCTTGGAACGTATCCATTATCACTGTGAGATGGTGTGCCTTTAGGTTCCAAACAATATATTGATGGATTATTGTTTGCTTAACGTCAAGTTGCAAATTTTTCATGCTTATTCTGGACGAGAAAAAGTTCAACAATTATTAAAATTATTGAAAGGAATATGGGATGGGACACAACAGGGCAATGAATTTTGACTGCCACTGAAAAATGGGAATGATGGGTAAAGACGAAATTTTAGCATTTTGTAGTGGATTGAGACTTGACTTTAAAAACCCAAGGTTACCTAGTTTTTCTGTCAGTAGTAATCATCCATCGTGCTAAACATGATAGGAAGTACAATCTCCATATATATATTTGTTAACCAGTATGAATATAAAAAAAACCTTTAAAATCATTATATTATAAGAAAGTCAATAATTTGACTATGTAGGGAAAATATCTTAATCAAGCTCTAGCATTTCTGTTTTAAGCACAATTTAAAAACTGTTATAGACCAATAAATGCATACAAACACTGTATGCAATAAAAAATTTCCAAATGCCAGTTAAAGTATCATTTCAAATGTTTCTGTGACTACAACATATTCCTTAATTTCTGTTCAGTTGTACTTCTGAGTTGTCAAAATAAGTTTGAACCTTTATAGTTTGTGCATACAAAGCATTATACCACACACTTAACACAAACAAAACGTTAATTGACACAAATCGCAAAGGGCGTTAAAATTGACAGAAGTTAAAAGGGAAATACTTAACATTTTGATTTTTTGTGGAATGCTAGCGGAAAAACTAAACACAGTGAAAGCCTATCCGCTGCGTCGGCAGACCAACAGAGATTTAACAGTGAACCCCCAGCTAAGTATAGGCACCCACAGAGAGTCATATGTCGTCTTGTAAATCAATCCTCTCCTAGGGCAAATCATATGCATTGTGGTAAGTCGACACATATGAAGTGTTGTTCAGGACAGTTCTGTACGGGAGTCGATATGAATTGATACACTACTATGTCTGGAATCATATTGTTTTGACACAGAAGTCAGAAAGTTTTATCATTATGTGTTTTTGTAATGTTTGTTTGTTTGATTTATTGTGATTTACCGCCGCCACTTTCAACAATATTTCACTCATATCGTGTCGGTCAGTTTTACTAGTGGAGGAAGCCGGAGTACCCGGAAAGAACCACCGATCTTGAGCAGGCAACTGAAGACCTAATCACTTGCCATGCGAGTTTAACGCAACCCGTTTTTGTATGGTACTTTTTGTAATGTAACAGCTACACGAAACATAGCTGCGTTGCAGTTGGTATCCTGTCATTATAGGCAAAGCATAACCAAAAGTGAAATAAAAATATACTCAGTTTTAAAGTGTGTTCTAGCTCTGCAGATATGATATCACTATTGGTGCTTAAATGTAATGAAATGTGATGACATAGGCAGTAAGCTTTATGTTTGATAGAAATCTAAAGCACTAAAATAAAGTCTGAAAATAAAATTTAAACAGAATTTTCAGTCTATACGCATTCAATGAACCCAATTATGTTTATGAAAAAAACAAAAAAAAATTTTATTATTTCAAGTGTTATTAGTTCGGACATTGCGAAAAACAAATGGGCTGTATTGATCTAAGGAAAAGTTACCATCTGTTATTCCGTAAGGTGCATTCGTCGTACCGGCCCGTGATATTAAAAAATGATGTAAAAACAATGTCTAAACTTAGACATAAACATAAACAGTATCTGTACCTGTACATAAACAGAAGCCAGCGGTACATGTACAAAAACAAACACATTGACATGATATAAGACCAATGATATGTACATATACAAGAACCAACAAACTTCTGCAAAAAATATACAGTGACCAAATGATGGAAGTCAAACATGCATATGTACATTTTATAAGAACAAGTTAGATATAATTTACAAAAAACATACACAGTGACACTATAATAAAAGACAAATATACATACATGTACATGTAATATAAGAACCATCAAAATATCTACAAAAAAAATCGTATTGATAATATTAAAGAATGCAAATATACATATGTATACTTGTATTAAATAAGAAAGGCATCTGCAAGAAATGTTTATCGGCGAGAGATATATTAGTGAAAAAAAATAGAAAATCGTGCTAACAGGATCCCAACTCTTTAACTACGACCATTTCTGTATCCGTGAGAATACATCTTAGAATTCCTGCTGGGAGATTTCCACATAAAAGTTATTTTCTTTAAAATCTTAAAAAATATAATTATTGCAACAGTAAAATGTAATGTTGCATATCAGAGCTTTCTCTTATTTCGAAGTTGGTTGCTATACAAAGCGCTTGAATCATTGATATGAACTCGATGGTAGCCTACTACATATTAATCGTTGGAAACAGACTACGATACTGTGACTCTGGTTTTACATTAGCATGACACATTTTAATAAGTAAACATTTGTTTTTTATATAGAAATACCTCAATATAAATAGATCTTCACACTTTTTGAAGGTCACTTCCGTGGTATGATATTGTTATTATATAATGTATACCTCCAGCAACTACTTCGCGGGTTTGTACTTTTAGAGCTAACCTTTGCGTGTGGTGCTTATGTCTATCCAACAACATAACCCCCATGGTTATGTAATTGAAAGGAATTACTAATTGTTACTAATTACTTGTGAAATGCTTTGAATTATGTTAACAGAGTGTAAACTTTTAAGTTTATATTTCTACTGTTTTTATTGGGAGATCAGATAGTGCGAACCGTTTACTACCCTGTCAATCTACCTTTGAAGAGTTTATTTGACAGTCAAAATAAAGCAAAATTTGCATATTTCTTGCGTGCCATTTGTTTTAGAATGCAATGTTATTTTATTTTAGGATAGACAAAAAAATTACTGTAAAATCAGAGATACATCAGTAATACATGATATTTAATATTATTCGATTTGCAATATCGAACAAAAACTATTCCCCTGAATTTTAATAACCATGGTTTCGATTAACAACGAACAACTAACTTATCTTGTAACTGGTGTTCACAATGAAAAGTAAGCTTTTGAAGTTAATCTAATATTCATGCATGTAACCTTTTTAGATAAATACACATGTATCATTTGACTTTTGTTTTATAAGGTAACAATTACTAAGTCATTCTTTAACTATTTCATCATACAATGATACATATATTTCATGTCGAGATCTCCATCCAAAACTTGTCTGAAAAGAAGTTATTTCCAGGATTCTTTATAGCATGGTGATTAATCGTTTGTTTTTATTTTTTTATTATTATTATTATTATTTTTATTATTTATTTAATATTATTCCCGGTCCTGCAGCATATACTATTACCATGCCAAATTTGCAATATAAAGTATGTAAGCAGAGCTATATAGCTTTAAACCATCACCAATTACATAAGCCAGCCATTTGCTGACTGTGGTCAGGTCGCGTGCAGATCTGCCTGGCTATTAAGAAGTTTGAAAGGCAATACTTGACATCACCTAGAACGGGTGTCGCACAAGACGTCTACCGCACCACTATTTTTAAAAATTCTTTAAGATCCTTTCTCTCTGCTTTATATCTAACTTTAAATTTTGGCCAATCCAGTGGCAGTGGTATCTTAATATTGTCTTATATTAATTAAGTGGTATATTTGAACCAAAACCCTTGAAATTTGTTTACCAATACAAACTAAGCATTTTCACCTTCTCTCCACTTGTAAAAAGCAAACGTGACATTTTTAATACATAACTTTTTTATGAAATTGCATGTCATAGATTTCAAACATGCATTCATGTGTGTATCTTCTGACGAAATATTTATCCCGCGATTTCCAACTACCACCATCTGTTCGAAAAGTATTCATTCATGTTAAGAAAATCGATCTATTTAAATACATAAGAAATCTTATAAGTTTTATAAAGAGCAAAGATTTTTCTAAAAGTCATAAGTATATATTTGTTTTTTTACAGATTTTATTTTTTACTATTTTTTCAACTCGAATAGTTTAAGCACAGCGTTTTGAAATCGCTTGAGCCACTCCAAATTAATTAAGATTTCTTCAGATTCGTTCGCTCCTCATATGATGGGTTAAAAAATCTTTTTCGTTCAGTTTTTAGAAATTTTCATTGTATTCCTAAATGTAAAAATTTAAATTTGCTCGCTGTATTCTACAAAATACAAAAATAAAGGGAAAAACTTTAAACTGTTGTGTTCGCATTAGTTTTTGAGGTTGCGTTCCAACATTTTACCATTGCAAGAAAAAAACTTTCGCTCGCTCGCGCTTATTTTTATCACTAAAAATAACTAGAAGTAAATTTGGAGTGGCCTTAACGCTATTTTCCTTTCTGGAAAAAGTTAAACCAGAATGCAATACATTCCTATATTTTACTTATATTACTCTATCTTAACATGGTTCCCAAAAGAGGGCACGGATCATTCAAAATCCGAATGCAGTAAAATGTTTAATTTAAGGATGTTACTGCCTCATAGACCATTTTAACATTCATCACCAAGACAAGGCAAAACAAAACTCGTCATAATAACAACAAAAGTACACTTATTTTTTTTTGTTATGGTGAAGGATCTTGACACGAATTATTATATTCCATAACTATAATTAAGGTAATAACTTCAACACTCACTTGTCGTTGTTGAGAAGCTTAACACTGTCAATTATAATTCACTTCACACAGTAATTACAAAATTAAACTATATATTAATATAGTGCATAAATACCAGATTAAATTTGTAAGTACTTAATGAATAATTAAATTTCTATTTCGATTTGTTTGGATTTGAGTACTTCTTTTACTTTAATTAGATCTCGAACTTCCTATGTTTTGGTTCTAATGCTGCTGACAAGAGATTTCTCATTGAAATGGTAATTCCCTCTGTTTTTCTGGTGGTAGGAGCGCAGTCTCTGACATTTACCACATATCTTTTCCTTTTCATATAAGCATATCAGAATTCACCATATTTTTTCAACATTGGTAATCCTGTATTTCGCTGCCTCAGCAGTCCCGAATTTGAAGGTATTCATCAGCCCAGATGTCTGCACTTGTCTGAAATGAAATATATCAAATAATGTTTCAGAAATTTGCTGTATTTGCTTACACTTTAAGCACTGAAAATACGGAAAATTTCGAAACATTATTCGCCAAGTAATTTTCCCTGAAGCTGGATTTGGCTTCCTATTTCGTTTTATTTGTATTTGGCCACTTCTTTTAATTTTAGCGTGTTTTGGTTCTTATGATACTTATGAAAAGTTTCTCCTTGAAATGTAAAATTTACCATATTTATTAAACATTGCTAAATCAACATTTTAAATCAATATTTAATTCGTTGTTCACAGATGTCCGTAGTTTATACGGTTACTTTATGTGAGAATTAAGATGTGACCATACCAGAGGTCACTCCCCATAATCTAACAAATATTTTGATTGAATTTTAATCAAAAGAATTAAGCTGTTTCCAATATTTTCAATCAGGTGCGCCTACCACACAAAGATGAAAGAGATTCTGGCGTCAGAAACATCCATACGTCACAAGTTAAGGTACGTCACTAAACAAATCACTTTTGCAAACGTTGTGGCTAATTAAAATAATTCGTTCCACATTATGACTGGCAAGAATGGCCACAATTAAACAGCGTTATGTTAATTATCATGGTGAAAGGTGTAAACACTATGGTCAAGTAAAGTTTTGTTTTCATTCAGTAAATATGTTTTATAACATGTATAACTAAAGTATTGTGTTTTGTTATATTTAGCATTTGACATTTGTACCATACTATTTCCGTATAACAACAGATGTAAAAAAAAACAACCATATTTAACAGTATTGTAATGTATCGTTTAGTCGATTTACGTCCGTGACTTACATCGTTGTATGTACGATAAAAAATTCGTTTCATGAAAACACAACGTTCATATGCCGTATTTGCAAGAAACCATTTAAGATCTATTAATGGTTTCTTGCAAAGAAACTTTGAAAAATTAATATCAGATGAAATCATAGGCTTAGTTAAACAGTACATTTGATTTCCGAAATATAGACTTTTATGCAGCGATAAGAAAATATACAATTTCCATCAGGTTATGGCTCCAAGTATGAACAATTTTTATTTTAGGCAGTGATATTGTTTTGTTATAGTTTTTTAATATCGACAAAGGCAGGATCAGAACCGACAGAATATCGACCACGGTTTATCTGGTCAGTACACCATAAACTTGTCGCACAAAAATTTCGAATTATATTTTATAATTTTTTTTTTTCAAAATTAATTTAATGGGAAATTTTTTTATCTTGATCAAATTATTGGTTTAACCGCCCTCCTATTTAAATCACGATAGCGGTAGCGTCAGCGTAACTTTAATTCCGTGGTCAGTCTGGCTTGGCCTTCTAGCTTGGATTTCTGAAGACTTAGCATTAGACCCATTAGGTAAGTTTTTATTATAATCATTTAACCAGAAATGAGAAGTATACACGAAAGTTCTAGATTCAGCTACAACTATTGTTGAGCCCCCAATCTAAATCTTACCTTATTACAATGGAATGTTTGAATATCATATACCCCGCCTAAACGCACATTAATCATGCATTAATAATTGCAAGTCATTTCTAACAATTGTATTCACTACATTTTCAGGCAGTAAAATAGATTATAAAAAATAAATTTACTGACTTGTGGTTTCTATATCGCATGCATTAATCTTTATATTTTTAAATATGTTTTTTTTTTATTTCTAAAATTGGTAGGTGTACACCGGCACGGTCACAAAGTCAGATCAAACGAATCGCTAAAATAATTAATACATTTCATTACATCTGGTTGACATAATTTATATATGATTTCAAAACTACAAATGTATGTCACTGTACAGAAAGATAAATTTTCCAATGCCATGACCAAAAGCAGCAGAAGATTATCGTGTTTTCAATTAAAATTATACTCAGTATTAAGTTTTTACAGTAATATTGACCAAGGTCTTAAGTTCCTGATAAGAACAGGAAACGGTTGTTCAAGCTTACTTTCCCATAAAACAGAGAACTGAAAGCATATCTTGTACACATGTAACATCGAAGTTAATGATGTCAGTGAGTTGTTATTAAAAAGCATTTAAAGATACGTTATTTGTTCAAGGAATAATTGAAAGGTTTTCTTTGTTCATAGTGGTTGGTAAGGACTTTCACCAGTAAATTACAAACATCTACAAGTTGTTCTAAGGCCTTCAAATATGGACGCGCATCCATATCCAACTGCAAGCTGTTAAAGATCCTCAAAATAGAAAGTGATTATATTCAAATGTTAAACAAGTAACATTAAAACATAATTATAGAAACAACGACATCCACTGAATGACAGGTTCTTGGCTTGGACAGGAACATAAGTAAATGCCAGGGTTAAACATACTGCATATGATAAGAATTAACTTTTGACGGGACAACAAGATGTTTCTGACGGCTAGTTCAAAATCCAAACACAGTTGATAATGAACATGGTCCTCTTTAGCTAAAACATAAACCAAATAAGACCTGCCGAATGATTAAGTGTAATTACTAATATCAATAATAGCCGAAGAAAACAAGATATTTGGCATGTACCAAAATTAAATAGTATAAACAGCTTGTAGGACAAATATTTAACAAATCATCGACCGAAATCAGTCCCAGTGTAAACCACCGGGGTTTCCACTTGTTTCTAATTTGTTATTTGTTTGTCTAGTTAGGGCATATTGTATAAAATTTAAAATGGTAAAGCCTTGCGCTCTTTATTTTCCGAACCCAAATACTGCCTCAAATTCGTTTTTTTGCTATATTTCACTCATTAGCTAGTTTCTACCAACATTTTTCTACCCTATTTCCCATAATCCTGCAAAGGTCAGCAAAAATATTATTAAATTTCAAGATTTGAGATGATTCGACACCTAACATCACTTTGCAGTTGTCCTTATAATCGGTGTTGTTTGCCAGAATGGAATGATCATGATGAGCTAATATATTCTGTAGGGACTGTGTAACGATCATTCACCAAAGTTGGGTTCCCACTGGCTCAGCTCTTTCACATTCAAGGGTTTTTTAAATAACTTTCCATAGGAGCATAGGTCCCATGTTAAACTAAGCTCTACCGTGGCGACTATCTATGTAATGAGGGCGACGCCGGATATAGATTTGATAGAAGACCATCTTAGGAAAATTTTATCAAAGTTTGGTTCGGATTGGCTCAGCCAAGACGGTTTTAAAATCTGGCAGCCAACTTGGTTGTTTTGTTAGAGGAACATCTAAGAACGATTGTAATGTTTGGGTCCATATGTCTCAGAAGTTTTAAGCAAGACGATTTTCAAGTGTATTTCCCATACAGTTCCATGCTAAAGTAAATCTTGGTTAGTCAGTCGGAATGCCGGATGCAATTTTGGCAAAGGACCATCTAAGGACTATAATTACAAAGTTGTGTTCAAAGAAGTAAGTAAGGTAAGATCCTTATTTAGCCATAAAATAAAATTTTCAATGCACACAATTTTGTTCTCAGATCAAAACAGGGTATGTTTTCGTATGATAATGCAAGATATATGAAATTATAAGTGTAGGACTTTTTGCTGAACTAATGGCAAATTTGTGCAACTTTGACTGCATTTTTGTACTTGGAAACATAGAGCCCATTTAAAAACCACGTAAGTATACATATGAAAGGTTCATTTTATCTAAATGTATGAGCTAGAAATTATCTAGTTGGTTCTGGCATGTGCTCGACATTTCCGGTTTAAAAACTTTCCAAAAATCCAAATTTACTTTTTTAGCTCACCTGGCCTACAAGGCCATGTCAGCTTTTCTCATCACTTGGCGTCCGTCGTTCGTCACAAATACAAAACAAATCTTCTCGGAAACCGTTCAGCCAATTTAGACCAAACTTTGATGGGATGGTCTTTGGGTTGACCTTTTTCAAAGAGGGGGGGTGAATTTCAAAAGTCTCCTCCTCTGAAACAACTGTGCTAATCTTTACCAAACTTTTTGAAATGATTGGTGGACTCCTTCCAAAATTGTGTCCGCATTTCAAACCTCCAACCAAGATGGTCACCCCAGCCGAACTAAGTGCCCTATTGGAAATTTGCAAATTTATTTTTATCTTGAACTGCTTGCACAATTAGAACCTTATTTAGGTGGAATGGTCCTTGGGTTGGTCCCCTTCATAATTATGTTGGATGACCCCACCCGCCAACAAAGATGGCCTCCACAGCCGAACATAGTTTTACATAGGATCCTTTGGGAAATTCATATAAAAATAACAAACTTGGAACTACTTGCTCAATTGGAACCGAACTTCGGTGGAATGATACATAGTTGGGTTTCTTTCAGAATTTTGTCTGATGACCTCAACCGCCAACCAAAATGACCACCCCAGTAAAACTTAGATTTACATAGAACCCTATGGGAAATTTATAAAAAAAAATTTCGTTATCTTGAACTGCTTGTTCAGTTAAAACCTTTCTTAGATGGAATGGTTCTTAGCTTGGTCCCCTTCATAAAAATGTCGGATTAACCAACCCGCCAACCAAGATGGCCACCACAGCCAAATATATATTTACATAGGACCCTAAGGGAAATTTAGAAAAAATTAGAAGTCTGGAAACTACCTGCTCAACTGAAACCAAACTTTGGTGGATTCCTAATTGGGTCTCTTTCAGTATTTTTTCCGACGAACTCATCCGCCAACCAAGATTGTCACCCCAGCCGAACTTAGTTTTACATAGGTCCATATGAAATTTTATGGAAAAATCTTCTTGACTTTATCTGCTTCCTCCATTGGCACTGTTGAAATGGTCCTCAAGAGCATCTTTCCGAATTTTGTCCGTTGACCAAATCCGCCAACTAAGACAGCTACCTTGGCCTAACTAAATTTGACTTAGGACCTATGGAAATTCATAAAAAATATTTTCTTATCTGAACCTTAACTCCATTAGAACAAATCTTTGGTAAAATGGTCCCTAAATGGGTTCCTTTCAGAATGTATTTGGCATCCGCCAACCAAGCTGGCTGCCTCAGCCAAACCTGCTTGTGCTATTCAAACCATATTTAATTCAAATTGTTTTAATGTAAACTTTATTTTGGGAACTGTATAACAGGTGAGCTATGACAATCTCCTGGGAGCCTCTTTTTAAGAATTTAAGAAAATGACATTTTTTCTTTCTATGTGGTCTCAGGTTTCATGCAAACATGATAGAAATTTCCTGAAGTAAATTCTCAAAAATCGTTTCAAATTAATGCCATTTTTGCACCGTTTCGCACCTGTCCTTTGCTCAACAGTTTCAGACAAGAAAATGAACTCATGGATCCCATTTTATACTATGTTCGGCATTAGCAGCCCACTTGGTCAGTCGGTCAGAATGGCTGATACAATATTGGCAGGGGACCATCTATTGATTATTCAACCAAAGTTGGGTTCTAATTGTCTCATTAGTTTCAGTGTAAAAGAATTTATTGCATTTTTCTATTTTAAGAAACGGCGGCCGTCTTGGTTGGTGGGTTGAGACGCTGGATATTATTTTGAAAGAGGGCGACGCAAGAGCCATTTTACCAAAATTGATTCCGTTGGTCCAGTAGTGGAAGAACTTTTCTGCATTTATCGTCATGAGGTAGGCTAAATGACCAAACATTGGAAGTCCAAATTACAATTGGTACTGTAAAAATAACGAATTTCCATGTAATGACGTAAATCGAATAAATCAAAATGAACAAGAAACACTTGCCAACACATATTCTATCAATAGAAACAGAGCACAATGAAACGTTTTTCTGCGTTCACACAGTAGTCGCAAAATGCAAAATCTTTGTCAAATTATTAAACAAAGATATAGAATAAAAGCATTCACACTTTTGTTTTTAATCTAACAGAATGCATTTGCATAAAAAGCGTTGTTATTGATAAATCTTCCTCAAATATGCTAGGAGTCGAGACATTGGAGGTTTATGTTTTAATTGCTTATACTATTAAAGTTTCTTTCCAAACAATACCAAAAATAATGCTTATTGACCAAAACAGTTATTTTAAACCAGCTATAAAAAAGGCAAAAATCCAACCTATTCAAATTAAGCTTTTACCTGTCCAAGTCAAATGTTGCCATTTGCGCCTCCACATCCCTCATTTGTAGCCATTTCGTGATAATTGATAGCTTTTCTCCGTCCTGAATATGTGCATAAAGTGACTATTTCCGCAACACCTACTCTGCATGTGTTCTTTCAGATTTGATTAAAATGCAACACTGCAAACAATAAACAAAAAATGATTTTAAATTTGTGGTTAAACTAGTTTATATTTCTAAAGTATCTCAAGTTGTATTACAATGCAAAAGTGATAAGCATATGTAATATGCGAAGGTCAAACATTTTATAATTGACAGTTGGTGGTTTATTACTTGCAATGCTAAGTGATAGCACGTACCAAGCTTTTTTAATTATATTACATATATATTATTTACTCCTAAAGGGTATTTATATGTCAAATAAAATGTTCTGTAGAACATAGCCAATGTCTGATCTCAGATTAGAGACCCTTGAAAATTCAATATCTACCACAGCATCAAGAAGTTGTCAGAACTGTGTTATTTGTATCAACTGTTTTTTATTCATCAATATACATGTAAATATATACAGTTGTATAACTACACTGCGAAAACACTTGCTGATGAACGGTATCTCAAGACGACCGTATTCTATAATTATACCTCATGTATATTCTAGGCTAATACGGACATTTCATTGGTTTATGGAAATGCGATTTTTTTGCGTGCAGACTGCCGCTTAATCTTTGGCGCGCTTTACAATTGTCTTGTAAAAATATGCAAGACTCGTGTTTCTCATCAGAAGCATTCAAACCAAAACATATAGGAAGACCAAGATCCAAAAATAGTAAAAAGAAGCATTCATATAAGATAATAATGGGAATGCCTGCCTGAGATAATACTTTTCTCACGATGAAGCGTACAAAAAAGCTGAAAACGCCCAAAAAAGCTCTTGTTGTTTCTATGACCTTCAGGCAATCAGCCCAAAACTTCTACAACATTTTACGGAATTCCATTTTTTCCTAATTTTAATCCTAATTTTAATCTTAAATAAAAGATTAAATATAAGAATGTATAAGAATGGTTGATTGAATGTTTGATTGGTTAATTGTTGCTTAACGTCAAATGGCAAATATTTCACGCATATTCTAGAAAAGAGCATATTTATGGATGAATGAATGAATGACGAATGAAACAATTTTTAACTAGATCGTCACGCTGAGCCGGATTTTTAACTGCTATAGTAAACGAAAGTAAACGTCAACAGGAAAAGACACGCCACTCTACCAGACACATTATTCTGACTGTGGGATGACCAGTATCTGCTCTTGTTTCTAACTGCTGCGGGCTTAGCGTAGAAGCAGCAAATACCATCTTTAGAGTCATTGGTTTGACCCGGCCGGGATCGAACTCACGACATTCCGCACTCGAGGCAAGCATACTTACCATTTTGACCAGAATCTACTCTTACTTCTAAGGGCTGTGTTAGAAGCAAATACCAATGTAAATGACTTTGTTTGATTCAGAAGGAGATAAAACCGGCGAACTTCTGCACACGAGGCAAGCACGCGTTAACCATTACACAATCGAGGCGGTTTCATTAAAATGGTAGTATTGTTTTATGCTTTTTGGATCTTTATTGCAATTTTACTTCGCCAATATCCCTTTACTTGTCTCCGCCACACTTCGCCATGTAAATTTGCGACAGTAAAATCTACGATTCACGTCCACAAAATTTAATATACAATACAGGTATCTCCTAATTTTATAGTTATTTCTTATAAAGGCATCTTAGTAAATGCCTCGTTATTTATATCAGTAGTCATTGCTGCTAAAGAGAAAATTATGTTATTGGATCGTATTAAAACAGAATTACCAATGCGAAATAAAAGTGGTGACTTTAGACATACTTTATGTAAATTTAAAGGAGTGACCACTCATCAGTACAATAAGAACCAAACCATAGGAAGTCTGAGATCCAAATAGAGTAAAAGAAGTACTCCATCAAATCGAAATATGACGCCATATCCAGCGGCAGGAACAACTCCCAGGTCTAATACGTTTCAAAGACTTTTCCGTTTTTCCAGTCAAATGCATCAAGTTTGTGTTTAACATTATTTGATAAATTTCATGTAATTCTGTCGCCTATTACATGCTCCACACCTGTGGTTCTTGACTAGTTCAATTTTATTTTTATACCAGTCTTACGCTTGTCATTTAATTGGAGTTCTTTTATTTCATCACATGCAGGCTTAGAACTCTACCCGTGTTCAGGAATTTTAGCCGCTTCATGTTAAGATGTGATGCGGTCTCATATATTTCCTGTAATTTTACTGATAGTTTCACTCAAGTTCCGTACCTGTCTTGTGTCTTCTTTCCATCGTCACAAAGATGTTCATGCTTGATTAGCTGCCCCTCCCATTCCCGACCATCACCACCTCTTTGTTGGCACAAATGCGTCCCATTAAAGAAAAAAAAACAAGGGAACGCATTTTTTTCAATTTGGAGGGGTACATTTTATAACCCTTCAGGTCACTTTTGACGATAGTAGTTTTAGCCATTGTGAATAATATAAGGCAGATTTATTTTCCTTAGTCAAGTAACCATGTAAGGTTTCATTTAAAAGGTCTACGTACATGTATTTCTTCAAAACATGTCTAATAATAACATTTATTTGACAAAAATCCAAGTAGTTGATCTGTCAACTATCATATATATCCATATATGTGCGACTTTTTATTCAAATTTCGGGATGATTCTCAATATATTTAATTAGTTTGTATCGTTTTATTGCCATGTTAGTTTTCTTGTGCCAGCTATGGTACGTCTTCAAACAAAAATCAAAAACAAACGAAACATACTTAGGGTAATAAAATACAACAAACTGATATCCATCCAGAGTCATACAGGCAAAGAAAAATAAAGATAACTAACACCCAAAAAACGTAGATCTTATTTCAAATATCTATTGGTAGGGCTGCAATTTTTGTCATTACCTTTTTATATTAGACTTACTACACATGTTTTGAAAGTGAAATACATAGACCTTATCATTGGTGCCCAACATTTAAGGTACTTTAAGGTACGAGAACATATAATAACTGCCTTGGAAATAGTGGTATATAAAAACTTAAATACAAAAATATCCCACAAGAATTTGAAAAGATCTAATCACTAATCCGTTCCTTTTTCTGAATATATTCATGTTTTTCATCATTAAGATTTTCTAGGAAAACAAAATTTGTACCAAAGAGATCTCGGGATGTACATGGGTATATTAACTTAACCTCCTATTTTTGTATGAATTCGACTTGCATTTTTATATAAGTTTTTAAAACTAACAAAATATTGAAAAGATTTCAGAAATCTTTATATAATTTCTTTTGTATGTGTATCTGACCAAAGGTTCCTCTTGTCGTGAAGAAATACTACATCGGATACCTAAATGAAGATTAAAATTCTTCTATATATGTTAATATTATATTCTAACCATCATGAAATGGTTCATCCCTGTGGTGTTTCTTAGTTAGTTGAGGTACTGTAAACTATTCTTGAATTCCTGTTCTTTTCTTTTCCTTTTTTGTTCCGAGTATTATTATTATTATTTTTTTTTTTGTAATTTAATTTAATGTAAATGGGCAAAGTTGAAAAGTTAAATTCTGTCTTAAATAACTTTACTTTACTTTCAAAACTTTTTATTGCATTGACTTTGATATTTGCATGGTATTAGTTGAGATTCAACTTCTTGTCTCAGCCTATATTTAATAAAAAAAACTCCGTAGAATTATTTATAATGAAGACGATATGGATATAACAGCATCTCAACAGTTTTCTGACGGTCAAATGTTTTGAAACATTTTATTTATAACGTTTGTTAAATGTGGTGAAAGTAATATCATATGTCGCAGTCAACTTTTTCATTGCATAGTTCCATTCAGCTTCTGTATAAAAGAAGAAATCTTGTATAATTTATATTTTTAATTAGCAAATATATACATGAATTCGTGTAAAAAGTGCAATTTCTTTCGTATCTTTTGTCTTTAAAAGCTAGATATTTAGTTATCTTTCTTATGGAAACAATTTTTGATATATTCACATACACATTCTATATTTTTCTTTAAAATACAAATCGTAATTGTTAAATGGGGAGGTATTTCTTTTTAAAATTTTCTTTTGAAATTTTATTCCAAATGTATGTAATACACTATTATTTTCAATATTTTGTTTTGTATCGGGCAAATGAGACAACTGATCCCCTGCATTCTTTCCATTTTTTAAAAACATTTAATAAATACCTTCTTTACAATTTTAATTTTGAAATTCTTTCAGCTGGTTTTCATTCCATTTGCGAAATTGTGTATTTTCTCTATAGGCTTTGTAAAATGATCTCTGTACCACCTGAAACTAGAAAACAAGGACAGTAACATAATTTTTTATTTTGAAATGCCATGATACAGACTACATTTTGTCAAAGTATTGAAAATGCTATCTGTGGGCAGTGATGATAGATCTAACCTATCACATTTCAGAAAGCCAATTTGCTTCTGCTAGTCACTGACGGTATAGTTCCACCTTGTACATTAATGGCGTTAATAAACATTTAATCAGGTATGATTTGATAGAAAAGAACATGTTGTTCACGTAATTTACATTATTTTTCTGGTGGGTGTCCATTTGTTTATTTCAATTAAAAAACTAACATTCCCGAATTTGGAGATAACAACAGTATTAATACTGTTAAATATTTAACATAACAGGGAAATAGTGTAAACAATTACATGTGATTAACACATATTTAGACAACATGACGTCACTTGGGGTGTTGCGCGTGTGGAAGAGGATGATTCTTTACCCTTATCCCACTCCTGCAATTTAAACTTCCGTTTGTATAATGGATTATCAATTTACCCTATCGCGCAATGTATAGTTGATATCACCATAGTTGTCCAGACTCTCAGTTTAAGCATCCAACTTTTAAGATTTTCATTTTGATGTACATGTATAAAGTAGAACAATTTTGTGGAAAAATATTATTTGGAAATAAAACTATGAATATGTAATAAAATAAACTTAAAACAATGGATAAGAATTTGAATAATCCATCCATTAATAATAAGAATTATCAAACATAAGTTTAATAGACAAAAAATGTTTGCACATTGAATCCTCACTACAACTTTTTTTCATTTTTTATATATTTTTCTTTTTTATTATTTTATTTTTTTGCTTCCAAATATTAAAATCGACGAGAATATGATTATTCGTTCAGTAGGTGCTTCATAAACGGAAGATAATAGCCGATATTATTGTGACTAATGTTACATACTCATCACAGATCATTCCAAAAAAATATGTCAAATGCATGTGATGAATAGTTTTACAAGGTCAAAGTAATTTACAAATGCAAACCTGGTGGCTAAATTTCATTGTTATGTACACTTAATCTTAGAGTTTCTAGATGGTTTTCCACATGAATATTCCGCGTAATTTTCACCTGCATTGAGCTTATAAGCTAAATTAATATAATAAAATTAATCGAAGTCGACTTATGTTGCCAAAATTGCAGGTTCCGGAAGATTTTGTTTTTTTTTTTTTAAATATTTATAATAAATTCACTTTTTTCAAAGTGCATTTTTGCGTAAAGTTGGCATGATTTCAACGTGAAATGCATTTTAAAAGTCGTGTGAATTTCATATGAAATCAAGTTATACCACAAAATAAAGGGACAGTTCTTATAACTTTTATGGATCCTAGAATAATGAAAAAATCTATTCCTTATTTGAAATTTAGAATTCTAAAATATTTCATGTTGCATTGCAGTAGTTGCAACAATTGACGGAACAGATATCGGGTTTAACTCACCTGTTGACTACCAGACCGAAAAATAGATTTCATTTTATCCTCGCACTTAGTGCATTGTCTGTTAACCCTATTTAATTGTTGTATGGTATAGAATTGTAGGGACAGTCTAAGTAAAGATACTCAAGTTCATAACTATTACAATGTAAATGGAATTCAATGCTAAAACTTTTTCCACGTATTTATTTTCTACTGATTAACATAAATAATTCATCTTTTTGCTACGAAGCGTTTGGGTTTTTTTACATTATGTTTTACCATTTTGAAGTATTTCCACAAATCATTCAACCTTGGATATTATATCTCGTCTTTGTCCATACACGTTTGACCGTTAGAAGAAGCTAAAGAAAACTGAAGGGCCAGACGAATTGGCTTAGTCAACAAACACGGCAATCTCGAAAATAGGACAAGACTGAACATAACACATATACACATACAACTAAAAACACAACTTTAACAAATCTGACCCCACTAAAAAAAACCGGGATGAATTTATGTGGTTCGGAAGTTAAGCAGTTCTTGCCTCTTTAAGATCACCACTCGCAATGTCCATTTTCTACTTCGCTATTAGTCATTTCAGGTTTAAGGGGAAGGTTTCATTAGATCTCAACCCCCACGTAAAGACAGCGAGCAGTTTGTTTTTAGGTTACTCCACAACTTCACAAGATTTAAAAGGTTAGTCTTTATTGGTGAAAGAGATATTCCATATCGGCCGAAAAGGGTAGTGTCGACAGTGGTTTTTGTGTTATCATTAAATACCTATTTATAATCAACAAAAATAGTATACTGTCATCAAAGTAAATTTTCACTTAGTTCCGTTACTCGAATACTTGTTCCGATCCCAATTTGAGGTATTTTTCTCAGAAATATTTTAAATCCAAAGGAAAGTGCATGTCGATTCACAATGACAAAATATTAAGATCTTTTTTCAGTTTTGAGAGATGCAACAGAAACGGTATATCTTTTTACTTTAGAAGTTTTATCTCTTCATTTTGAAATCTTAACCGGTTGTACGAGCTTGTTATATTTGTTAACATGTATGATTTCCGGTATGATTTTTACAGTGTTTGTTACTGTATAACTTTTAGTTTTTCAGCTTTAACTACGAGGAAAGGGAAGGGTTCGGATCCAACATAACTAGGGTAATCCCGCCGCTTTTTTCATGCGCCTGTCCCAGGTAAATCTCTGGACCACAATGGATTGTCTGCGTTGCATTTATTGATATATTTTCCAACATTTGTCCTGTCATTTAACATTAACATGTAGTCGATTTAGAACTCCGTTCCGTTGAAGGTCTTGAGCAGACCTATAGATTTTTACTTTTGATATCTGCTTGATGAGATGTGGCGCGATCACGCCATATCTTTAGTTTTCATTCCTTGGTCAGTTTGTCTATTATCAGTTAATCGGCTGATTCGTTATACCCCGGATTGAACAAAAACAAATATTGACGTCAGTTGTTTTGACTTTTTTGGTGGATTTTGACTAGAAGACGGATTCGATTTATTTTAAAAACGACCCACAGGCAATATTTCTAAATATTCTTAGACAATATATGTCAAAATATTTAAACAACGGGTAAAGATTTCCTTTTTAGCTCACCTGGCCTAAAAGGCCATGTGAGCTTTTGCCATCACTTTGCGTCCGTCGTCCGTCCGCCCGTCGTCCGTCCGTCCGTCGTCCGTCCGCCCGTCGTCCGTCAACATTTCATATTTTAATCTTCTCCTCTGAAACGACTGGCTCAAATTAGACCAAACTTCGGTGGAATGGTCCTTAGGTGGTCCTCTTCCAAAATTGTGTCCGATGACCCAGTCTTCCGAGCAATATGGCCGCCAGGCTAAAATAGAAAAAAAGGGGGGGATGAAATTTTTAAAATCTTCTTCCCTGAAACTACTGACCCAATTTCAACCAAACTTTGCTGAAATGATCCTTAGGTGGTCCTTTTTCAAAATTTTGTCAGATGACTCCGACCTCTGAACAAGATGGCAGCCAGGCTAAAAATAGAAAAAAGGGGGGATGAATTTTAAAAAATCTTTACCTCTAAAACCACTCAATTTTTTTACCAAACTTAATAGAATGGTCTTTGGATTGTCCTCTTTCAAAATTTTGTCAGACAACCCCAACCTTAATACAAAATGGCTGCCAGGCTAAAAATGGAAAAAAGGGGGATGAAATTTGAAAAAATTTTCTCCTCTGAAAGTATTGAGCCAATCTTAGCCAAACTTGGCTGAATTGGTCCTTGGGTGGTCCTTTACTAAAATTATGTCCAATGACCCAGACCTCCAAACAAAATGGCTGCCAGGCTAAAAATAGAAAAAAGGGGGGTGGATTTAAAAAATCTTCTCATATGAAAACCACTGTTGAGATTCTAACCAAACTTTGCATAAATACTAAGCAGGTGGTCCTTTACTAGATTTATGTTATTCGTGCCGATCGGAAATTCAAAATGGCTGCCATGGCAAAACTTAGTTTGACATTGAACCCTATGGGAATTTCACATTTTCATCTTCTTCTCTGAAACCACTGTAGAGATTTTAACCAAACTTTGCAGAAATGT
>JAULBM010056960.1:0-10392 GCA_032357055.1 Geukensia granosissima
AGACAAGACGCCGACGCCGACGACGACGACGACAACGCCATAACATAATACGACCGCAAATTTTTGCGGTCGTATAATGAAAAACCAGTGGACAACACAAATCAAATATTTTTATGTCAAAAATTGGAACCCCAGTGATAAACGTCATGTGTTGCATTTCAGTATAATAACAAAAATTTTTTTAAACTTTGTAAAAAGTTTATTATCATCAACCACAATTTTTCTATTTATTCAAAAACATAGTTTTGTTGTGTTTTTAACATCTTACTGTTTTGGATGACTCCAGGACATTTTCCCTTAATATTGGACATTCTGTAATAACTTATATGTCCTTGCAATTACTTTCTTGTCTCCAAAAAATCACATTATTTTATTCCTACACAAAATTATTCTCCTAATTTATGCAAAAATGTTTTTAAAATGACCAATGTTTGTATTTGCTCACATGTCTGGAAAAAAATTTAAAAAATATTAATTTTCTTTCCATGACTGTATTACAGAAACAGGTGAAAATTAACATAATTCTTACCTGTATAGCCTGGACAAATACTCTTCATCGTCCATTTCCGAAAGTGACATTTTGATATTTTTTCCAACAAACTTCACAATTTACATAACCATTAATAAAACTGACTTCAAAAACCTTTGATTCCCTGGGCAAAATCCAGATGAGATTAGGTAATTATTTTTCAAAAACTTTCACATCCGAATTACTATTTGTAAATTTCTGGAACTAAGCATCCATCAAACAGAATAATTACAAGTTGTTTCTCCGCTATTTTAACATCCTATGAGGCGAAACCTGTTGTTTCAAATTCTTATCAACTTTACAGCAATTTAGAACTGAACCAAAGAAGTTATACACCTAAAACATTTACCAATTGCCAATTTGCTTTCTTATCAACTTCTAGAATTTGATAAATCAATTTTTTACAAACAAAAAAAGATGAGCTGGTTTCCTAAATTGATATTTCTGGTTCCATCTATCAAAGATTTGATAAGCCAAAGATGATGAGCTAGCTGCTTTCCAAATCTGATATTTTAAGGTTCCACATGAAAATGCTCGGCATGATAAGATACTCAAGAATTATGCAGTATCAATTATATCCAATATTCTGAGAATTATCTGCCCTCAGAATGATATAGCACAAATGTTCGAGGCATGTTGATCTATTTCTCTAAGCTCCTCCTCAACTTTTCTTCAAAAGCATGCTTTATCAACAAGATTATGCCTTCAATAATCCTTTTCTCTGATAAAAACACAAGCTGACAGACTGCAATTTTCTCAAACAAAAGAAAAAGAAAAAAATCTGGCATAGGTACATAGTAATTTTGTGAGACTCAATAATTACCTGGGGAGAACAAGGGAGGTATATTTATCATATTTTCTTTACATTCACATTTGACCTATCTATTACCACTGCTGTTTGACCTCTAAGTGACCCTCGTTAATTACATACAAAAAGGGGGACACTTTTCTTTTGAAGAGAAAAAATGTATCTCTTAAAAAAATAACCCTGGTAGAACAGATCATCTATAATTACAAAGAATGGTCTTTTACACAAAAAATGAGCAGAGAACAGATTATGTCATTTAGACAGAGCTTTGGGGTGGGCTCTTCCTATATGTGATCAGAAAGGAATAAGGCAGCTATGATACATGTAGGTAACATTTTTTCAACTCATATGCATTATTAGGTTTGAAACTTTGCAGCCAAAACATCTAGGCAACATTTTTTCAACTTATATGTGTAATTAGGTTTAAAACTTTGAGGTCAAAACATGTGGTACCACACATGCATTCATATAAATTATGGTAGGAATGGCTATGATCTGATATGTTATTGGGTGAATTTTTTCATTCAAACTCATATAAGAAAAAGTATACAATATTAATTTAAATTTAAAAATTATGAAAAGGTTGAGGGTTCCAATACTTCAATGGAATACCTCGCTAACTTAACTACCAAAAGTTAGCCCCCCCAAAATCTTGAGACAGATAAACACATGTCAGTTGAACAAGTATTGTGGACCCTCCTTCATAAGAACCACCTTTGACAGAGATCACAGAGGTAATCTTTATGTGTTGGTTATGCTATTGATGAAATATTACTCCTTGATATGGGAAAATTCAACAGGATAAACTTGTACTTCACATTTCGAAAAATGAAGGAAGAGGTATAGGATAGCTCAGGGTATAAGTAAAGTGATAAAAAATACAAAATAAAAATTATATATCCATAAGGAGATTTTAATTCTATTTTCTGTATAAATACATATTGATGTATAAGCCTTGTGTCTATGCTGGAAAAATAAAAAAATAAAAATGGCTGATTTATTTCGAATTGCTTGGGTTTGGATCTTGCACTTCCATATTTTGGTTCTTATACCACTGATGTGTAGGTTACTCCTTAAAATGTGAATATAGCATATAAAAATCACCATATTTATTCAACATCCAACTTGTATTTCAACCCCACAAAAATATAAATTTTTAAACACATTCTTAACAGCAGTTTTGCTTTCACTTTTGAACTATTAGTCCAATAAATTCATAATTAAGCAGCATTTCATACCTTTCAAACTGATTAAATCCCAATCCAACTCGAATATGTAAAGTTTTATTTCAAACATTCTTTGTCTAATGTTTCCCTCCTTTTCACACATGGGACGCCATCTGCAACCTATTTAATAATCACACAATGATTGCACTGATGCCAGGCAAGAAATTCAAAAATAATTGAAAACATTCAGAAAACCACACACTTCCCTACCAAAAAAATAATCACAAGTGGGAAATTGGTTATTTCCATAATCTAATTAGAACAAATTTGCTTCATTTTAGAAAATCATAACTTTAACAAGCCATGACAAATTGTAAAGTTTTATGGGATTAACCCCAAATGTTTACCATAATAGCCACTTAATTTGTCCTTCATAATCAAGTACTTACAGTACAACCTGGGTTCATGAAGACCATCTAGACAAGACTATGAGGCTCATCTGGATAGGAGTATTAATACAGTACAACCTGGGTTCATGAAGACCATCCAGACAAAAGCACCTGTTACAGTACATTACCAAGTTCACTGTGACCCATCTGGGTACAGTAAATAGTTAAGGAGTATCTTTCCTTACTATTGATACAGTAAATACCAGTTTTATGTATACCATCTAGACAAGAGCAACTGTTGTAGTACATTACCAAGTTCACTGAGGACCTAGATACAGTAACATCTAGGAGTATCTTTTCTCACTATTAATACAGTACAACCTAGTCTCATAAGACCATCTGGGCAGGAGCACCTGTCATAGAACATTACCAACTTTCATGAGGACCATCTGGATACAGTAAAATCTAGTTTCTTAAGGACACTCATTAGCACTTTGTTAACTATAGATGCAATAAACCCAAATTCATGCAGTACACCAGACGAGGGCACCTGTTATAGTACAGTACCTAGTTTTATAAGGGCCATCTTGATATAGTAACATACAGTTTTATGAGGACCATCTGGATCTTAAGGACACTCATTAGTACCTTTCTATAGTTCATGAATACCAAGAGTAACTTACCTGGCATCATGAAACAGTACTACCCTAATTTTATTATGACCTCAAACATTACCCCTCATGACCCCTAATGCAGGGCAGCTCAAAATAATGAAGTGAGCCACAAAATGTACACAATCAAGAACTCAACCTTTTGAAGCATCTATCAAGTACAACTACTCAAATTATTCTTCCAGAGCATGTGATACAGTGCAACAAAATATAAACTGATCAAAAACACTACAAATTCAAATTTCAAATTCTTTCATTATTCCAATTAAACTATAAATCCAGATATTAACTCAAAAATGTCCAAAATAGAGGAGTTTCAGCAAGTTCTACTCTAATGTTTGGTTCAAAACAAAATGGAGCACTCAAGAATGAACATCCATGTATCTTTCTGTCTAAAATGCAACATCAAAAACATGCAAAACTAGAATTCCAACAATATCAAAGAAATCAAACAGGTGCTTGATTGTTTATCAGAATTTCTCTGTGGGACATAATTCCCTCATCAAATCCTCATCTCAGCTTCTATCAAAATTAAACTCTCAAATGACCACTAAATAATCAGCATCACTACAAAGCTTTACATCCTGCAGAGACATCAATCAATCCCAAGAACAGCTAATTGATTATTTTCTATCAAAATAAAACACCCAAGAGATTTGTTTTCTATTTCAATAAATTTTCTTGTTTTCATTGGGTTAGAAAAATCTCCTTAAAAACAAAGTTTGCACAAGAAAATATGCATTTATATTTTATGTGTAGACTGATATATTCAACAAAATCATTTAACAACAACCTGCACGATTGCAAGGTTCAATATTTTCTGGAATCATCAAGCATCAAGTTTTCATGTTTCAACATCACCATGGTGAAGTGTACAAGGTACTACAATCAATGATACTCTCTTGCTCTCTCGAATATTATTTTAGGAAAGAAAAAACTTTTTCATAAAAATAAGACATCCTTTTGTGCCAGGTTGGAAATATACCAGCTACTTTTTGCAAAAGTCTGTCGCTTGAGCTGAAATGGTACAAGCACATTCAAAGGGCACAACAAGCAGTTTTTCAGTTTTTTTTTTTGTGCATAATACCAAAGTTTTGATTGTAGCTGTCAGACCTTTGCTAACAGCTTATAACTATAACTGTCTTGGAATGTACTCTGTACTTTGAAAAAGTTGCCATAACATTAATGGACAGCCAAATATGATTTTCCCAGTATAGTAAAAAAGCCAAATTTCATATCAAAAAGAGACAAATTTAGGAAAATCAAGATTTAAAACTAAAAGTGGAATAATTGTTTTTTTTAATGGAAAAAGCCTACTTACTTCCATCATGTGGTTTATAATATTTATAAACATTTTATGTAGTTAAATTGTAATTGTTACATGTATAATTATGGTATTAATCATATTATTACCAGTATTATACTATGGACTTCTGTCGAAAAACTGAGGGCAAAACCAAAAATAATTTAAATTGCTGACATTTTCCCTGAAATTTCAAAATTAACTAAAACCAATTTACAATTTCTGTATCTATATCCAATCTAGTTACACACATCATAATTCATTTACTTCGTCAACGACTTCTGGTCCTATGGAGTGGAAAATTGGTTAATTCTTGGAGCCCAACAAAACAATATCTTAGAATGAAATCATGACAGAATTATGGCTTATTAAATCTGTATCAATAATAGAAACATGTAACATGCCAAATGCCAACATCTGCATGTTATGAATCAAATATTTAGAATTACACATTCTGATCTGATTTCACTATCATTAGGTAAAATCTTGAAGAAATTGCTCTCCTGAAAGTCTTTGTAAAATCTCAAAATAAAATAACCAGTTTTTTAGCAGCAGTAAGTTAAGCAGTTTGATTTTAGTGGAATGGGGTATTTTGTAGGTTTGGGAACCATCCTTGAGAAAGTGATGTCTTCCAAAAAATTTTCACCAAAAATGTCACCATTTTCATTCACAGTACACTTAGGTATCAAAATACTTAAAAAGTATAAAATTTGCAAAAAATCATCAAAAAGTTTTTTTGACATCGTCTAGAGTAAATTGCAGTTTTTACAATGTACTGTAAATGAAAATATATAATACAGATACGCTTCATAAATCCACCAAATATCACCAAATTTTGTCTTGAAATGACAATTGACTCATCATTATTTTTATTCAATGTAAAGTGCCTCAGCATCTCCCCATGGTTCTATTATAGCCTATGGCATTATTACCACCCCCTTACTTAGATGTACTTTAGGTAGCTGTACTATTGAAAAATATTGAGGTTTATGCAAACAAATGAACATTTAAAGAGTGTTGACACTAGTCTGTATTGAAGAATTGAAAACACAATTTGTAAGTACTGACCTAATTGCTGAACTTCCTTATATTCCAAAATTCTTCTTTTCATGGAAATCTCTGCAGGGGTGCTAAATCAATTATGGACCACTACACACAAGACCAATAGATCAGCATGCCCAGTCAATAATCCTATGTTTATTACACTGAAATTGACATCTATACAGATGCTGCCTTATGTTTACAAAGAAAATGTCACATGGTTCGATATTGATTTTACATTATACAAATCCACAATAAAAAGATTTCCCTGGAGTCTAAGGAAAAACCATGACACTGATGTGCTGTCAATATATTTTTTAAGAATGGGTAAAAAGGGGGAAGAGGTCAAAGGGAATTCTGGATAATCTTCTATTGTTCTTATGGAAGGAGGAAACACAAATATAAATATCCATTATAAAGCATATAAATCCATATAAAATCAGTTAGAAAACATAACAAAATTGTTAACTATTAAAACTGCTATAAAAACATGATGGTGATCCATTCCAATATATGTCAGCAAGGTTGAGGATGGTGTCCCTAGTGGGCCAACCATATATTAACCATATATTGAGAAGCGTAATTTTCTTTTCGAAAACCATGCACATGAGAAAAAAATCAGAAAAACTCTTTACCAAAATACAAACTTATTGGAAATAATTAGTGTTTGAGAAAGTTTTGCCAGATCTTTTTTATCCATTTATAGAATTAACATTATTTGCCCAGTGACTCCCAACTTTATAATTTCACATTGTAAAATACCATTTTGATCTTATGAAATCCTTGTTTTTTTTTCAGGGGTTTCAACAGATTAAACTGCTCAAATTAAACATATGGAAACAAAGAGAAATCTTGTTGAGACAAATTTTGAACACTTATATCTCAAAATCGAGCATACCAACACTTCAATTTTTTCTGCTTATTATGTTTTAATCATATCATAATCGTTTGAAAGGCTTCTTATTTTTATTCAGAGCATCAGATGTGACAGCATTATTATTAAAAGTATGCACATTGGAATAATTTAGAGCTTTTTTTGCAGTGTTCCACCTTTGTGCAGACCTCAATGCAGATTTGTTTTTCTGGTGGTTGCAATGTGGTCTCTCTGATATTAATTCATATTATTTCATTTTCATATTAAGCACTGGTTCCCTGTCTATTATAAATGGTGTTGTAGACAAGATAGGAAATTTCAGGTAGTTACAGATAGATGACTCATCCTATACAATAATCTTTTACACTTCACAGACTATTGTATTTCTTTTATCATTTCAGTAGAATTCTGGCATTTATATTGCTTCTGATGAGATGATTCACATTTCAATCAAAAAGATTTTTTTTTCTTACACTCATAATTAAATAGTTTTCACCTAATTTTCTTGCCAGGGCATTAATGACCATTTGACAAGAAAATAGAAAAATGAGATCTAAGAGACAGCCATTCAAAACCTGTAAATAACAAACATCCACAGGTCGCTTAAAAGTTTTCAATACTGGACAAATATACACACTACTGCAGGCTGTAAAGGTCAGAAAAATAAAAAAGTGATAATATTCAAATGTAAAACTATGAGCAAGTCTTACATGACAGTTTTTAAAACTAAAAAATTCAAATGATTGGAACACCCTAAGGCAAGCTGTAAAAGGCCCCAAATGATGATATTCAAATGTAATAGTTATAGGCCAGTCTAACTTCACAGTCCAATGATTAGAAAGTCCTTTCAATATAGCTCAGTTATCCATTAATCTTTTCATATTTTTTTCCTTTTTGTTTATTCAATCAAAATTTTTTATGAAGCATGAAATAATATGTTACAAACTTACTTTACAACCAAATTTGAAAATTTTCCTTTAAAAATATATGCCTTAAAAAGCCCGTCACACACTAACCTTTTTGTTTTTATAACATTGGGCATTGTATATCTAAAGTTTACCTTATTCTTCTGCTGGACAATGTTGGCATATTTCAGAATAATGGCTCGATATTGTTTTTTAAATCTTTTATCCTTCCAACAATAGCCAATAACTATACATGTAAACAAAGATACATGTACTTATGTACTGCCAATACGATGATTCACAATAATTTCCATCTTGCTGTTTTTAATCAGATATGACGTAATTGTGATTGCAATAAGAAGAAATTGTGATAATTAGTGAAATTATACAAATTTAATATTGCTACGTAAGTACTCAATGACCCCTACTTGTAGTGTTTTTATATCCTTCATCTAGATCAATCGTGACAAAAACAATATTTGATGTCAGAATACTACTGTTAAAGCATGAAAATTACCATGTACTATAAGGTACAAGTGCTTTGGACTTATAATTTGTAAATAATAATTTTTGGACTCTCAGATTTCCCTATATCAAATGTTTACTATAGATATATATTTTTTTTAATGGAGGGGACAAACAGACTAGAAAATTCTTCTAAAGGCTGTAAAAACCTAATGAATTAAGAAGACAACTTTACTTTATAAGCACAAGAATTCACTGAAATGCACCAAATAGCTGTATTTTCCCAATCATGTTTCGGTTGATTGTACAAAGAAGGCCATTTTTATACTGAAAGCATAATTTGTTTTTAATTTTTATTTAAGCACCACAACAGGTATCCATGGTTTGGCAGCCATGAAGCTCAAATCACTCATAGCAGAGTCTATCTACTAACACTAGAAGTAAAAGGACTTTGTTACGGAAATTGCTTCTACTTTATGAAAACACTAGACTTATTAAACCAACAAGAGCATCTGAAAGGTTAATAGTTTCTTTTCATTTCTGCACTGGTATTTTTCTAAAATTACTAAAAAAGCTTACTTACCAAGAATTTTTGGTAACTCATAACTACCAGAGTAGTTAATTTCATAAATCCAGAAAAAAACATCAAAACACCAATTTATGTTGAAGAATTGTGAAAGAAGAACAAATTTATGATCATTATTTCACTACTTTCTTGTTTTATGAAGTGGAAAAAATGTTTCTATACAGCATTAAAAATAAAGTCCAATCATGTCTTCTTCCCACTGCCTAGAAGGACAAACTTGTCAGATGTTGAAATGCCCTTTTTTAGTAAGACAAGCCACTCAACTCTAAACCACTTAGGGCAGAATTGACTAGTTACCTTCAACTTCCAAAATGTATGGGTAGCCGTCAAGAGATGAAATTTAACTCAGTATTTTCATTGAAGTCACCTGATATTGTATTATTACCATATATATCAGGCTTACTTACTTATTAAAGTGAAACTTAGGTTCATGTGTATCTTGATTTTATCTCAATTTACAACTAATATACATTAAAGGTTTCACTTACAATATCATATTAAATTCATTATGCATACCTTGTTAAAGTGATACATGTAATGGAAAATCTTCTAACAAAATTATCTTGAGTTATTATAATCTGTTCAAGACAATTATCATTTTCGCTCTATATCTTAAGATTTCTAATAGAATTGAAGCCTCCTGTTGGTGAAAAAAGTAAAACATATTCCACTTCAATTGAGTTGACCCCCTCCCCAAGTACTTCTAATGAATGCTCATGTTAATCTTTTATTAAATATGTCAAGTGCCCCCTAAAATACTGATCCACATGTAAAATAAGAGAATGACAGATATTCGGATGACATCAAATATGTACAATATGCCCCTTACAACTCCCTCTACCCCTAAAATATTGATCCTCATGTAAAATGAAAGAATGACAGATAGTCCCATGACATCAAATTTGTACAATATGCCCCTAACAACTCCCTCTACCTCTAAAATATTGATCCTCATGTAAAATAAGAGTATGACAGATAGTACCATGACATCAAATTTGTACAATATGCCCTAACAACTCCCTATTCCCCCTAAAATATTGATCCTCATGTAAAATAAGAGAAATACCTGTGAAGCGTGCTGCACGTCATTCCTGCTGTTCATAAATGCAGCAAATGATGTAACTTTACAGAGGTGTAAAATGTGTAAAACACATGGAATAAATCAGGCAAATAACTTCAGGACAAGGATAGGCTTAGAAATTAACACAGAAATATTTCTTTTTCGATACTTTATTGAGGGGTAATATAGTACAAGGTCGCTGTATACTGAGTAAATTTTGTTGAATGGCAATTTTTTTTATGATCATCAGATCTCTACACAGGGCCACTACTGTACACTGGCTCAATGCCAGTAAATATCAATTAAGTCTGTTAATTTGTAAAGTTTTATTAAGAACAGAACTTATTTAAGAAGTTCCAGTAATTTCAAAAAGCTAAATTTCAAATTAAGGTACCATTACTTTGAAACTTAATTTTTTTTTGTTGGTGTGCATTTATTTACTGGTAATATACATTTTAAATTTTCGAATTTTAACATTTTTTTCTAACTCAATACATGGCAACCTGTCTACAACAAACCCTTTTTTTGTGATAAATCCATCTTTTATTACTTTATCTGATCTTAATCACATTTTCAGTCCCAGTCCCAAATGTTT
>JAULBM010056971.1:0-10392 GCA_032357055.1 Geukensia granosissima
GTTTTTACTCCGTGTTGAAGGCCTCACTGTGACTTTGAGATGAAGAACAGCAATCAAAGCGCTGTTCCTTTTCTTGGTATTTACTTGTACATATGAGATTTTTGTGTCATGAATGTTTACACCATATCCCCCTTTTTTTTCTATGAGAGTAATTTTGAAACTTTTTTATCTCTCATCCTGTTTTGGTGGGTTTTTAATTCAAATGATACCTTATGAACAATGGAACAAAATTAATGCCTGTTTTGAAAATAAAAAGGGTCAAAATGATCACTGATCCAGTTACTGCATCTAGCATTATACTTTGTCCAGCATATTATTGTATCCAGCAAAATAATGTCTCCACACTTACCCAAATGGTCATTCGTTAACCTTTCACATGTCAATGTGCTGCAGTGGTATCATGCTGTGCTTGCAAAGCACCTCAGTTCTTTGTGCTGAAAGCCCACACAACTTCACTTATATAAAATTTGAAAATTGCTTTCTGTTGCTAATTTTCCTGAATTATTTTGGTTACATTTTTAACACCTTTGCCTACACTCTCACACCAAATGATAGGTTTCATCTCTATGAAATGAATTTGACGCCAGTGTAATTGCACTGACATTTGCTGGCCTGCTTTACAACTAAATGACACATGAAAAACCTTTGATCAACTGACTGGTAAATTTAACAAAAGCTGTCCAATCCTAATTCTGTTGCTTATCCTAAACTCTATTTACGCATGCTGCAATGCAGAGCAGAAAACGTAGAAATGCTGTTGTCTGTGAATTCCTTGGAATTTTTTTATTGGTAGCACCTTGAAATTTTGATTGAAATACAATTTGTACACCAAGGTTATAAAGACAGCCTGTTGGATATTTACCAGATTATGGATATTCTCTTCCATTTGTTTGCAAAGGGGTTCTGTCAAAAAAAATTTATATGAGGTATACCACTTGAAAACTTCAAAATAATGAATTTTCTCTGTAACAGCTCAAGAAGTTTTATTTTTCAGCAAAATGGATACAGAACTTTGTATGGGCAGTCTATTGGATAACTTTGAAAAATGCCTCTATCCAAAAAATTTTTATATTACTTCAAACTTTATAATGTTTAGTTTTACCTTGTAAGTGCTCTAGAAGTTTTTTTCAGATTTTAATAAAATTGATACATAAATTTATATAAAGTCTATATTAAGCTTGAAAAGGACCTCTGTCAAAAATTTTATAGAATATATGCTCCTTAAAAGCTTGAAAAGTGTTGAATTTTCCCTTGAAATTGCACTAAAAAATTTTTTCAGCAGATTTGAATAAAATTTATACCGAATTTAATATGGACAGTCTCTCCTTAAGAATGATTTTGGTCTTCAGTTTGTCCATGTCCTTTTTCTTGCCTAGTCATAACTCTCCAAGGGCCAAAATTAAAATATTGTTTGTATGCCGTTTGATTACCAACCAATCTTTTTTTTTAAACAAAATTTTATTTCATCTTAATTTTTTTAATGATTTATTACTAATTCCTCATTGAATTAGTAATTATTGTGTAAAAATAATATTTATCCCCACCTTCTAATCCACATTTTTAATATCATGAAAAGGGGAACATGTAGTGTTGTCAACATCTAGCAAAGAATTCCACTCAAACCAGTGCTAGGGACCGTCTTGAACTTACTGTGAGGTGCGAGTTTTCACTCCGTGTTGAGGGCATCACTGTAAATTTGAGATGAAGAACAGCAATCAAAGCGCTGATCCTTTGCTTTGAGTTTACTTGTATATATGAGATACACCATATATCTCTCTTTTTTTTATATCTAACAAACATATTAAGTTAGGCCTAGGGACCTTTCCATTAACCTGTAGCTCTTTCTGTATGCAAAGTGTGTTCTTTCGGTGGGGTGATAAATTGATAAAAGAAATCTAAGAGTGCTGGTCTGATTGGCCTTTCATTTTTTCAACTTGGGAGGAAAAAATGTATTCTGTTTTGCAAGTCGGAAGTACAATTTGATTTGTTTTTTCGTCAAAAATCTGTCAAGTCATGCAAAATTATTAAACATTTTTCTGTCTATAAAAATTTAAGTGAACAAGAATTTGAGAAAAAATTAAGAGTTACTAGTGTGTTTTTAAGTGGTGACAAAGTTGCTCTAATTTGACATGGACCACCACAGTACTTTTCAGACATGGAATTACAGAACAAATAAGTGTTTTAAGTATTTCAACTGAATTTCAAGGCTGAAATTTCAGTGAAACATTGGAATTCACTTTACAGATACATGCAGATGTTTTCACTGGCAAATAAATATTGAGAAAAATTTACATACAAAAAATATGTCATTATAACCCCCACATAGATGTAAACATTTCAGTATCTTTGAAATTTTCAATTAAGAATTGATCATAACATTTAACGATGCCTTTTCAAAAAAGAAATTTATTGACACATTTAAAGCACGGTGCACAGCAACCTACAAATTTCAAGTATGAGAATTTCAGTCCGGACCCCCCAGCTTAAGGTCGACCCAATTGGATTTTAGCGTAACCGGGGTTTTACTTTAAAACAGATCAGAATAGATGAAATGCACAATCATACATGTACTCGATAAGTTCAATTTATATATATAAATATTGGTCATACATTTGCTTTTAATGGTTTCAAACTTTTGCCTACATTTAAATTTTTGAATATTTTATTTTTATTTAACACTTTTATTGTTGTCTTTAAACCTATTATTAAATGTTAAAGGATATAAACACAGTTTAAAAGTACGAAGAATAAAAGGAAGGATGTTTTGGTCCAGAAATTTAAGAACTTATTTGGGACAAAGTTTCAAAATGCATGTGTCAGAAATTGACTTTTTGGAAAGTTTTTTTTAACTATGTGAAATTATATAATAATATCAGCACACAGCATGAAATTACATAATGAAAATTGCAACAGGATTCTTAAAAATAAAATAGAATTTAATTTAAGGTATTTTCTTTTACCTGGACAAATTAAAAAAGTTATTTCTCATAGATTGCAGTTTTTTTTTTTTTTAAGTAAAAATGGAGAGGTCTCCACAAGACCGTGGACAAGGGTGATAGATTCCCACTCCTTGCAACAACTTCATTATCACCCAGAATAATAATTGCATATAAATTAAATAAGCCATTTAGCATGAGGCATTAGGAGTAAGAGCCTTGATCCAGAGTAACAGCAGTGTATCTGGGTAAAAGGGCATGTCTTCCTGCAGACTGTTGATTTTGTGAGTTAGCTCGTTAAAAATATGGATCACCGTGTCAGTGAAAATTTATGCTCAGCATGTCTGTCATGGCACTTTTATGTACTCTCGTACTGAATATGCATGAAATATTGGTTGCTTGAGTTAAGTAGCATTCAGTAAATCAAATTATGTTTTTTGACAATGTCCGACCGTGATGCCAAAGATTTATTCATGACAGCAACTATGTTGCAATATTTTGCATATGATTTGTAATATAGTTCATATATATTTTATGGGATGGTGAATTTGTTGTGGCATGAGTAATTCACAAAATGACATAAAGGGGTCACTATCCATGGTCTTAATTGTGTTGTCCTAAACTTGTATGATAAATGTTTGTCCCATTTTCCTCAGCAACGTACCTCAAAGGTGAGCTTCATGATATTTGTCTCAGAGCTTGATTATGGAGAACTAACATGTCCACCTCATATTTGGCAGAACTTAGACATTTTTAATGTTGGAAAATTTCTTTAACATTTTTTTCAGTTTAAGTAACGCAGTTAGAAGTTGTCCCTGTCGTCGGATTTGGCTTCACATTTTGATTTGTTTGGATTTGAGTGCTTCTTTTGCTATATTTGAATCTTTGACTTTCTATGTTTTGGTTCTAATGCTACCGATGAGAGGTTTCTCCTGGAAATGTACATATAGCATACCTAAATTTTCCATATTTATTTGACATTGGTAATTTTGTATTTTATAATAAAAACCTGTAGAATTTGAAGGGTTTAACAAAACTATGTATTTATAAAGACTCTCTGGCCCATTGTCCTTACTGTGTGCCGTGTCTATAGCTATAGTTCATTTGTTCAGGGGAGGAAACTGACACTGTGTATAGTTTAGTTAAATCCCAAAAATATTGCCAATTCAATTTAGCTTTTAGATTTTGCACCCCACCTGCCCAATCCCTTAAGGACCCATATGGGCATGTAAAGTTTTATCCTCGTCTGTCGTATGGCTGTCAATTTTTGGTAAAGATTTCTCAGCTTTTGTATGTTTGATTGATTTGATTTTTGGTGTGAAGCATTATCAGGGTGAGTTGTATAAGGTCTGTCATATGTCTGCTTCCTGTTTGAAGACTCACATATTGAATTTCTGTTTGGGAAAATTTTCATCATAGATATCTCAGCGTGTGTATGTTGGATTGATTTGATATGTGGTCTGAAGCAATATCAGGTTTAATGGTACCATGTCTCCCCATTTTCATGTCTGTCATTTGTCCACTTCCTGTTTGCTGAAAAGGGGGCATCCATGTCATATGGACACCTTTTCTCAATGTTTTTTTTAAATTTGATTTGGGGGTCAAATTGAGTCTTTATAAAGTACTTTTCTTTATGCACTTTTCCCAGTATTGATCAGAATCTTGCACCTCGTACAAAGACCGATTTTAAGACAGGCAGGTTATATTGAAAACAAATTAAACTCGACATGACATTGTTCCTGCAATATGAGACCTTCTATCTTTCTTTTTTTACAGAATAAATATATCAGAAATTACTGTTTAATTGTCAATTTCATTGTTAATTTCACATAAACAAACTTTCTGTAGTATCCAAGTACTCCATACACCCTTTAAATCAACATTATTTGTGGTTAATCTATGAGTTTAAACAATCTTGAACAAATAAAACAATATTGGACTTGATAAGTAAGGATTCTTTTACATGAATTATATATAAAAAAACATTTCAAGTTTTTAACAGGTGGTGTGAAGGTTATCTCCCCTTCAAATGCACTGCCCTTCACAGTAACATTGAACTTGGTTAATGAGTTCAATTTTAGGGGAGATATGCAAGGAAAAAAAATTGATAGGCTTTTAATTTTACTTAATATCAGGGGTTGTATATTGAGAAAATCTGATTAAGTACTGGGCTTTTAGTGCAAACATTTATTAGGTTTTTCTTACCAAATAAAAAACTGTGCCATATATGATTATGAGATTGACCTCAGTGGGACAGCAAAATGTCAATCAAACAAGTCAAGGGGAGATAATACCTCTCTGTTTACATAAATTTGGTCTCACTATACAGTTCTGTTTTCCAATGAACTCAATGTTTTGAGAGAATTTAATGTATATCTTATTTATTTTCGGGTACTGGAGCATGTGTTGGAAAAAAAATGTTTAAATCTTCCCAACATTGTAATTTGAAAAATTCTAAGATATTACCATAATATTTGGCTTTTAGGCTTCATTAAGTCATTTACTGCACAATTATTTGGTCCATGAATGTAACTAGTAATTCATAAACTTTCACTGATCTTTCCTTTTTTGGCCAATAGCCTGTCTCATGAAGGTACCTCCAGAAAAGTGCCTTAAACCAAGTTAAATTTAGCTTTTTAACATTTTTTATAAGATCAGGATTGTATCATTTCTTGCATATATTCAATATTCTTTCTTTTAAAAATAAACACAATTTTCATAATCAAGTGCAGTATTATGGTTATGATCATTGATTGTTTTCAGAAAATCTGGGTCTGATTGAAGTGTCATGAAAATCCATGTTTTTCATATAAATATTTTTGGTCAAAACAAACTTTCCATGGCTTATTTCCTGATATAAGAACACAAAATTTCTACACCAAGAACAGTTTTTCTATAAATATATGTACTTAAACAGGTACATAACTATCTTTTAAATACATGTTTATAAGCATATCACCTGGTCAGAGTATTAATTTCTTATGCTTTAGACCAACTATTGTGACCAAGGGACATTCCATGTAAACTGTATCATGAGACCTATGGAGCCTGGGAATTTTTTATTTCTTAACTTTCTTCTGTCACTGCAACTTGTTATGTGTTTGGAATGGGAAATGAGTGATTTTTTGTCAACAAAGAGTGCCAATTTCTATTTTAATTCATTGTTTAATGACTTTTAACCAAAACATTGGCTGCAAAAATATGTAAACAAAATACATGTACACATAAATATTGTGTGTATTCTTCCCTTGTGTGTTTTGGATCATTGGTTTCCTTGGTAATTTTATTATAAATTCTAAATCCCAGAGGGGATTCTTATTGTAATTTAAGAAAAATCACCAGACTCTAAAATGTATGTGTTCTTTTTAATTGAATCATTTTTATACAAATTAAATATTCTAATTTCTACATCTAATCATTCTCTTGATTAAAATGACATGAAATTGAATAGGCCTGACTGCCCCAATTTTTTAGAAGAACCCTGTCAGGCCATATCTTTCTTTTTGTGTGTACATATATGGGTATTTTTGAATCACCTGTTGTGCTTTGGTCATTCGATTCGTCCTCTGTCAAAATTTTGTTGCATACCTGAACTGAATAGATTGATTAGAAATTTGGAACAATTTTTTTCAACTTTAGCAAAAAAGGGCATAGGTTGTAAGCTATTGTAGTTCCTGTCCAATATCAACTTCTTGTAGGACATGTAGGAATTGTAGTATATCTACCACGACAATGGTTGCAAATTCATGTGTTTTTTTTTTATATCTGATTGATTGCTAGTTGTTGGTTGTTGCAGTTTGTTTAGATATCAATATTTTGACAACCCATGTCATCCTTTTCTTTACATTTTTTTTTTTCGGTTCACTAAATCAAATCCATACAATATGAAATTCACAATTATTAAAATGATTACCAATGCAATCCAATAGATTACTTGAAATTGAAGTGTACTCCCTATATTTAGAAATAACCTTGCGTTAGCTTTTATAACATGTTACAATTTATTTTCCTATTGTTAAAAATTGATACAGAAATATTCGCAATTAGTTTGGAGTTTGATAGATATTTACTCATACCAGGCCTGAACTTTTTACAATTTATTAAATGAATTTTATGTGTATTGCCTGCACCTCAAAGATTGAATTAAAAATCAATAATTTTTTGTAACAGTTTAATAAAATTTGACAAATTGATTAGTAAAATTATTTCTCTTCTGAAGAGGCATTATTTTTCTTTCATAAGAAGTGCTGATTCACCTTGATTAATGAATTTTTGTAAATCACTAGTAATAGTGAGGAATTCAATAATAAACCCTTTAATATACCATAGATCTTTTTGTTATTTTTCTAGTGTTCTTGCTAGGAGTTTTAAAGGGCATGGTGCCAGCCAACTTCAAGCAATAACCAAGGAAGTCAATATGTGGGATGTACCAGAGTTTTAAATTTAATTTTTTTTTTGGTTTTTAGCTTGTACAACTGCTAGTTATGAAACCACCTCTTTTCACATTACCAATTTGATTCAGTGATTTTGTATAAAAGGGAGAAGCAACAAAGATCCTGACACACATTTCTGGTTGGTGCAATGAGGGGAAAGAGTGTTCCACAATGCACAGTCAACATTAATGTTCATTTACTTACATTAAAAGGGGAGAACATGTAGTTGTCCCCTTTGTTGAAGATTTTGATACATGTAGTCAGTAAATAACCATTATAAAGGCTTATTTACCTAGATCATTTCTCCATTTTCAGTGCTTTCATCTCCACTTAGGTGACATTGACATATGTACATGTATAAGATCTATATACTAGACAGCAATGAACTTGTAGGAAATGTGGTATATTAGAAGATGAATACTATTTCTTTTTATATTGTCAATTAAATAATCAACTGAAATAATCCCATACAAAATTTTCAGAATAATATCCCACAATTCAGAAAACATCTTCCTTACCAGTAAAAAAACTTCAATCCATTCTTAATCTAAAACCAGAACTTTAATTGGCAGCTTGTAGCTTTTCAATGATTTTCATGAATTTGAATTGGGCTAGGTTCATGCTGGTGTTTGGTCTGTCCACTGTCACTATTATCCTGCACTTCTTTTTACACAGCTGTAAAAAATTGTGGTCATATTACAGTAAGGCACTGTCTGCATTGTCAGCTTATCCTTGTTATTGTCTGTATAGACAGGTTGGTTTCTATTCTTTTGATATTTTTGTACAAGATAAAGGTTTTGTATAAAAGGGGTCAAAGTTTTAAAGAATGTGATTTTACAGGAAATGGGAAATTTTTGTCTTTCCCTGTTAGAAATAAATCAATTGTAACTCCAAGCAATTTTTTTGTAGCATTGACCTTTTTTATATGACAGCAAAAATTTGGTGGACAATAAAAATACGAAACAAAAATAAATGCAAAAAAAGAAGATACATCTCTAATGAATGCTCCCAGTTACAGAAAGCAGGTTCAGGGTGAGATTTTCTGATGATAAGCTTTTTTCATTTGATTCATCTCATTAAGAGCTTTTAGAGGTATGCCAACAAAAAGTCCTTCCATTTTTCATGATAAAAAGGGTAAGTTTTCATATTAAAGATGCATGCAAGTTACAGGGGCCTTAGTGGTCTAGGTAGTTTATTTTAACTTACCTGTAAAGATCATTGTTGCCTATTAATTACCTATACCGCATGAGCTCTCAACCAACTTTGTACATGCAAAAAGGTTTGTCAGTTACCTGCCCAAGGTTTGTGGTTCTCTGCATGCACTCCTCCACCAGTAAAACTGACTGCAGCAATGAGACTGAATATATTGTTTAAAATGGCATAGAACCCAAATCAAAAAAAGAAACATACAAGTTACAATGCCAAAAGTGGATCTGAAACACAGACAAATGCTGCCTTCATATCATACATGTGGGCTTGAAGCCCATTCTTTTGTCCCATCTGTGAATTGAAATGTAGGTGGACATACTAGACCTGTCAAGTCTCACGCAATTAGTGCAAGACTCACGCAATTTGATCTCAATATGTAGGCAAATTCCTTTGATCTTTTGTATTTTCTTGTACAACTTGTAATTGCGAAATAACATATATTGTTGGTCATTACTAAACATATTTTAGTCAAATTCCTCAAAGATAACTGTTTGGAATTTGAGAAAATCATTAAATTATTAACAAAAAGAGTGTTAATTGTCTTTTTATGTCTGATGTAAATATCAAGTAGATATCCTATCTTTACGCTTTCAGTGCATTTGTCCGAAGGGTCATTTGTCCAACAGTTCTTTGGTCCCAATATAAACACTAACCCTTACATTAACCCTAACTCGTGAGACCAATGAACTGACATGATCTTACCGAGCAGGTATCAAAAGTTAAAATCTAGAGGCCTTCACATGACCTTCAACAAGTGTGGAATCACCTCTCTGTGATGAGCTCTGAATCACAAAAAAGCGTATAATATTAATATACGTTGTACATGTAATGATAAATGACTGATTCAGTCGGTTTCAGAAATCAGGTTTTGTGATGTCTGCTATATAGCAAGGCCACACATATGCATCACTTCCTACGTCTTGCATTGTCCACATTATCGTCTGCATCACGCTCCTCTAATATGTAAGACCAAACACATAACTTTTGGTAACAAGTCTTAGGATTGCACTGTCTCCTTCTGTTCTACCATGAATGAGTTAGCAGATTTAAGGAGTTGTTTATTTGTGGACATAAAGGATAAAATAACTGATTCGTTCAGTTCAGAATTTCCTCTTAATGTCAATTTAAGAGATAAACAACATTGTTTTTGTCACATTGTTTAAATCTGTATTTGTCAACAAACAAGAGAATTGATTTATTTTGTATCTCACAGTATATCTGGTTTTAAACACTAGACTGATGTCGATTTTAGCTCATCTGGCCAGATGGGTTAAATTTGTGTGAAAACAAATATGGCAGCCATTACTAGTTTCTTGTTTCCAATTGATATATTGAAAATAATTCCCGATTTACGTAACCCAGGATACATCCGTAATTTGTATGTTTTAGTAAGAGTTATCTCCCATGTGGAACGGTGTCTCAGTATAACTAACATGAGAAACCCTTAAATATTGTAATTTTTTGGTAAAATCCTTAATAATTACTCCCCAAAAAAAATTCTGATGCCCATTATTAGAATAAAAAAAAAAGATTGACTTTTCCATTAAATTTGTTGCCGAAATAAAATTAAAAAAAAATAAAAACCTAAATTTGACTCTAACTATAACTATATCAATATACTGTCCCATATGGAGACAACCCTTACAAATCCAGAGATAAGAAAAGACTGAATTATTTCTTCAGAATCACTGTTCTTGCATGAAACATCTACATTTAGTCCAACATTTTTTTTTATTTTCTGTTATGCATGAATTTCCAAAGAAAATGTTTAGTAGGTCAAAAAAAAATTATAAAAGTTTGGATTTTGTAAAGCA